>JBBPCW010250933.1:0-10686 GCA_037974425.1 Phenacogrammus interruptus
CCTCTGCCCTGTATCTAAATGTGTTTGGGTGCTTTTACTAACTGTTCCACACGAGGGCTTTTTGATTAGTACAGCATTTCAGAAATGACTGCATGAGGCCCGACTCCTCCCTGCAGGTTCTAGACCCAGTCTAGAGTAGTAGGACTAAATCTGAGATCTGATCCTGACCTGGCCTGACGGGTGCCCAAGCCCAACCTGAACCTGAACCTGATTGCACTTATTAAAGGAGACGGACTGTTACAGTTCTTCAGAGCTTTTACTTTGATACGAAGACCTCTAACATGAAGACCTCTACACAATATGGGCCAAAACTCTCTAAAATCAATTAAACTGATTCATTATCAGTGATTGTCTGAGTGTGTACCAGTCTAGTGAAAGCTAACTCATACAACCAATACATGTTGGTTTGCACTATATAAATACTATTAATATACTATTATTATTGTTATTGTTATTATTGTTATTATTTTTGTTGTAGTTAAGCTAAGCTGTTTGGATCTTTTACTGCCAAAATACACGCATCAGTGTCTTGCTTCACTGCTGCAGAATCAGGATGATTTTATTCAGGTCTTCAGAATTTGAACCAAATTGCTCTTGATGTTCTCTGCGTACGCTTAGCAATAGAGACTGAGGAGTGAAGCTGCTGCTGACTGGGTGGGAGTGTGTACTTGCTCGGCTGCAATTAACACAACTGAGCATGAGATTTTGGTAAATAAGACCATAGTGTCGTTACCATCAAGCTGAACTGCAGTGAACCTGAACAGGTTTGACTGAAGAGTTTCCTGTGAGATCAGCACAGCCCTGTGATTGACTATCACTAAATTTAGCAGAACAGCTATCCATGCTTTTCCCACAGGCAGACAAATGTGGTGTCGAAGTCATTTAAGATTATTAGACACATGCTCACCTAGCATAGGGCTAGTTAGCATTATGTCTGTTAGCATAACTGACGTCTGTTAGCATTAACTGACGTCTGTTAGCATTAACTGATGTGTGTTAGCATTAACTGACGTCTGTTAGCATTAACTGACGTCTGTTGGTCTGGTGGACGTATGTTAGCCGGTGTATAAGAGCTGCTGGGTAGTATTAGCTATCCAGTGATGCATTAGCTTCATGTTTCTCAGGAAACAGGGGGTAAATGGACGATAAAGATAAGTCCCGGCCGTCCTGTACCTGTAGCATTTCATTATTTTGGTACCAGAGGGCAGGGACTGCTTCGCTTTTACTGAAAGTTGTGGGTAAAACCCCCTTTCTCAAAAGGGCAATATGTTGTGAAGACATTAAAATGTGCCAGTTTTCCTGTGGAGAGATGCTGCTTATCGCTCATTTAGTGCCTTTCCAAGGGTGTCCTTGGGGACCCTCAGTCACGCCTGTCTATCAGTACTGTATATCTCTGAAGTGGAAAAAAATACTTATCCTTAAAGTAAGATAATGTCAGTATTTTGTTCCAGGTAATGTTTTGCAGAGTGAATGGCAGCTGTTAGAATAATAATAAAATTAAAGCTTTTAATATCAGACTGAAACCGACGCTGTAACTGTGGCTGCTGGACACAAGCAGCTCCGAGTGCAACCACAGGACTTTTATGTGCAGTTTTACATTCCAGTACAGGGTCCAGTCTGTGGCGGTATTAGAGACATTTACTGATCTTTCGTAACGTATCAGGTTAGATATAAGGCATCATGTTTGTTGGATGCTTTCGAAAATCCCTGTGAAGGTTTGAAATGAGAGTAAGGAATTCTGTCCATCAGGAAAAAAGACACCAGTTCAATTAAGAATAACAGGAAATAAACAAAATATTGTATTTTATCTGTTCATGTGTTTAACTTAACTTAAGGCCACAAACTAGGCGGCCATCAGACTGTGCTGTTGTTATTGTGATGTGATGATCAGAGAGAAAACGGAGTCTGTAGCTGAACCGTACACCGACTGCATGATGTTTATGAAGGTTAAATATATTCTCTTGTAGATGGAGCAGTAAAGGAGTATATTATAGGGCTTAAAGGGTTCATATTGTATATTCAGGGCATTTGCGTAGTTTATTGTAGCTCTATAACCTAGGGATTGAACAGGCTGTTTGTTACTGTGCCTTTAAGACTGATGAGTGGAAATGGCCCAGATTGAAACGTTCCCATATTATTGTGGGAGGGGCCAAAACGTCACGTGCCGAATACAAATATAAGAGAATGAATCGGTTTTTATGACGATATAAAAACAGAATTGAAAACAGCCTGTTCCGCAGCTTAATGTCCACATCTCTAAGCAAATGCCGTATATTATGGTACAATAAACAGAAACCATTATATGGGCCCTTTAAAGTGTTTGTGTGACAGTAAACGTCTGAAACCATGACGACAGAACGCTGTTTGAACGCTTGTGTAACTGGTTCAGGTCACTTGAGTGACGGCCTTATGTGGAGCCGAACAGGGTTCGAACCCCAGGAGTCAGGGTTCAGGAGCTCTGTCTAGGGTCGTATAATATATATGACAGGTTTTCACTTTTAAACGTTGCTGTTCTCAGTTCAATTGGGAATTTTTAAACATTTAGTAAAATTAAGTGCAAAATGGAAACAGCTTTCTTTCGGACTGGTTTAGAATATTTGCTGGTTTAAGATTTTTTACTTTTTGCATAAGATCATCTCATTCCACCGCCTGGGATCTCCTATTACAGTGCGCTGCTGCCTGCAGGACTTTTCTCTGTTTAATGCAATCATTTCTCATTTGTGACCTAAACTGTTGGAGTCACTTGGCATCAGCTGGCACTTCTTTCCTCCTTTCTGTAAAAAGGGTTTTAGATGAAGAACAGATTTTGTATTGTGCCTTTGCCTGTAATCACACAGAGGGTCGTATCACCCCGGTCCTTTCAGCAGTGCTTTGTATTTGTCCTGAAACTCAGAACTTTGCCAATAAACCATTTTGATAACCAAGTTTTCTCTCGTCTTTAAACACGTTCCAGAGAGACGCCCAGAGCTGCCTGACGGCTGACGGTGAAAGAGCAGAGGCAGAGGGTGGATAAATGATATGGTTCACTAATAAAGAGACCTCTGATGTAAAATAAGGACATTTTTTCCTTTAAACATTTGAATAGTCAGCTTTCAGAGACAGCTGTCCAAATGAATGCAACTCCTAATTCTTTCAAAATAAATAAATATTAGTGATAGTGACTGAAAAGATTTTATTATAAAAAATTCAAAAGGGAATCAAAATATTACTGAGTTTTATTACTGAGAAGCTGAAGCTTAAAACTGATGTACTGAGCGTTTTACATCCTTTACTCCCACAAACACCACTCACAGGTAAAAGGCACTGAATCGTCGTATAGAAACAGTATAGAAATGTTACACACTTAACACGAATATGCAGTCCAACGTTAATCATGCAGTAATCTAAGGTACACTCCAGCATGTTTGGCGTTTCTCAGGTACCACAGAAAAGAATGAGGTTTTCATCCTGAAAATAGAAAACTTGCTCTAAACACTAATAGAAGGCAATAGGAAGCAATTTTGGAAAATCGATAAAAGGGGACAAAACTACCAATAAATCCCTTTATCTAAAACCAGGGGTGTGCTGGATACGCACATTCCGTAAATCTGGGACAGAGTCTGTTTGCGCAAAGGAAGGGGGGGGGCAAAGGAAATATGACAGATTTACTGTCCCATCCCAAATTATTGCCCGCAGTTCAATCATTTTGCACGTTTGTGGATCCCTCAGCTCTCTCAGATGTCACTTAAAGAAAAAGGAAACGTTCGCTCCTGCTGCTGCTCAACACATCCGTCTCTGGCATTTTAAAAAGACGTCTCCACACAGAGGCTTCAGTTTTAGGTCTGAACGCAAACGGACTTAAAAATACCCCAAAACAACTAAAAACATCACACACTCCTCTACGAGCCGCGCACAGCAGCTCAGTCCTACGAGAGTAAATAAAGAGACCAGGACTGAGGTCAGCAGATCACACTCCAGATGCTTCTGTCTCAGTAAAATCATTTTGTTGGTCATCAACAAGGCGATGTGATGGAACAGATGAAGCCTAAAACACTGGAGCGGCTCATTTTGCTACGTGAGAATGACTCATGTGGTTTCTGAGGTGCGAGTTGGAGATGAAGGTTTTGCCGCACTCTCCGCAGCGGACGCCCCGCTGGCCTGTGTGGATGGTAAGATGCACTTTGAGCGATCCTGACTGAGCAAAGCCCTTCCCGCAGTGCGAGCAGCGGTACCGCCTCTCACCCGTGTGCACACTCTGGTGGCGTTTCAGGTTGCTGGAGTCGGAGAAGCGCTTCCCGCACTGAGCGCAGGCGAACGGCTTCTCCCCCGTGTGAACGCGCACATGGATCTTCAGGTTCTTCAGAGACGCCAGCGATTTCCCACAGAATGGACACACAAACAGACTCCCGCCCCCTGAGCCCGGGCCCGTCTCCGCACCGATGACAGGAAGTGGGGGGTGGGGAGGAAGGGCTGTCTGTTCTGTCCCATGCAGTGAGAAGGGTGTGTCTGGGATGTGTGGATCTACTGCAGTGGGGTGCACTGATAACGGCTCAGACGGCATGGAGTAGGAACAGGTGGGTGTGAGGTTGTGGCTATGGTTATCAGGGGTGTGTGTGTCTTGTGTGATGGGTTCAGAGAGTGTGTGTGTGTTTGGGTGAGACTGGCCCAGAGCATCTATACTCTGTGGAAACAGGTTTTGCTCACTGAGCTCCTCTCTTCCTAAGGGCTGGAGGACCTGCCCATCCACGGCAGAGCAATCACCTGTAAAACACAACCACAGCAATAAATAAGCATCCAATAACACACATATAAACAAAGAGAAGAGTGTGTATAGTTTACCTTGTGTCTGAAAGTTACTGCTTTCTACAATTAGAATGTCATCGCACTCCTCTTTCGGCTGCAAGGACAGAAACAGACATTTGTACACTGCTCCCAACATACCTGATGCAACTAATCAGCTCATTAACAACCCCTCGCGTAATTAAAGTGGGCATTTTAAAGCAGGGAAACATGCAGAACGCTAGAATATCTTCAGGTGCCTAGTAGCAGAAGACACAGTGATTAAAAACTACAGCAGCACAGCTGTGCCATCAGCTATATGTTGCACAAGGTCCGTGTCACTGCCATGCTACTGGTCCGGACACTGATGAATGGAGCAGATGAGGGACTGTTAACTGCAATGTGCACCAATATGTTGAGTAGGATACGTCATTGTTATGCTCTTCTACAGATCAGTTTCTTTGTAGTTCCAGACATGTCTTAGTGAGAGAAATGGAGCAGATACCCTTGTGTTCGGAGAGGCTGCAGCAGTATAACATCTCTCTGCTTGAGGGAGCGGTGAAGACGCACGTGGCTCCTCTCGAACCTGCACTGTGGCTCGAGACCCGAGGCTTGGCTTCACACGACATCTGGGTTCAGCTGAAGACATGAATCGTTAATGCACAACACAGCTGGATCGGTTTTCAGCAGATGTTTAGGGCAGCTTTAGGGAAGATATTATGGGTCTCCAGATAAAGGGGGACCACAATAAACATACACAATGTGCACGAAAGTAGTGTGATTCAAATTCAGACTTTAAAGTGAAAGTGATCATTCTGTCATACGTGAACACATCACAGCACGAAATACAACCTCTGCATGTAAGCAGGGGGCAGCCAGGAACATGGCGCCCGGGGAGCAGTGTGTGGGGACGGTACCTTGCTCAGAGGTGCCTAGCGGTCGTGGGAATCGAACCCGGACTTTCTGATCGCAGGGCGAATGCCCTAACCACTAGGCTACCAGCTGCCTAATATTGAGCCCGCGCTCTTCTTGGACCACTCTTATGCTTTCCATAAGATATTTGAGTGTTTCTGTGGTAATTTTTGCCCATTCGATTTGTAGAAGCATTAAGCACATTATTTCAGACACTGATGTTGGGCGAGAAGGCCAGGCTAGCAATCAGCCCAAAGGTGTTTGAGGCTACGGTCATGGCTCCGTGCGGGCCAGTCAAGATCCTCCATATAAAACCCATCCAACCGTGTCTTTATGGACATTGCACAGTCAAGCTGGGGTAGAAGAAGTCTTTCCACAAAGCTGGAAGCATGGCGTGGTCCAATGTCTTGGTATGCTGATTGTCCTTCACTGGAAGTAAGGGGCCTAGCCCAAACACTGAAAAACAGATGTGTCCCAATACTTTTGTCTATATTAGTGTATCCTACCGCCTGAAGTCTTAACTCACCCCGCTCCTCTCGAGTCCAGCTGCCGGAGCGCTGTACCTTCTCTCTCGCGGCCCGTAGCTCCAGAGCGAGCAGTTTTCTCCTCAGACCCTCGATCTCCTTCTCCCTCCTGGAGATCTCCAGTCTCAGCACGGCGTAACCATCATCCACCAGCTCGCAGATCTCCGCCACCGCCGCGTTCGCTAGCACCTCCATGATAGAGGCCAACTGGGAGTGGAAGCGCGAGGACTCAGACATGGCTGCGCCTTGGTGTCCAGATAAATATTCACTGATGAGGATGAACTGAATTCGCTTCACACACAGAAACGCGGACAGTCCAGCACCAGAGCGTGTTTTTGTGGAACACCGGAAACGCAGGGCTTTCCCTGTACGCATGCTCGGTGCACATGTTTGCAAACGGGGGTGGCCCTTAAGGAAACCTACATTATATTAACGTAGATTTTTTTTAAACGCACTTTTTTATTTTTTGTTTCGTAAGTTCTGTGCTTTCACCGAAGTAATATGAGTTCTGTACGTGTCGGCTGGTTTTTGCCGGAGTCAGGCGTCCCATTACTTTTGTCAATTTAACATAGAACCACGCAAAAACCAGCCGAAACCTACAGCATCCATATAGGACGCCTGACCATTACACCAAATATGACTTTATTGGTCTTTTGCAGCAGATAATGGTTCCGCCCCTATGCGCTGCACTCTGAGGGTAATTTGTTTTTCTATAACAAGCTGGTGAATGCCCTGCAGCAGATTATATTGATTTGATTATATTAATGTTGAGGTTTAGATTTAAAGAAATATTTGAACTGCAGCTGTGTAACTGTGGGACACTGCTGTGCAGTGTATAGTGACAGAAGAAGGCATTCTATTATATTATAGATTATATCTTTTTTGTCAGAGGACTTTTATTTTAAATATCTTGGAAATAGCAGGGCCAGGAAATGACAGGCACTCAACTCGCCTAAATGATGAACACTAAAAAAACTGACATTCTTCTAATTCCCTTTTCGAACCCATGACTTTCTGGTCGCATGAGGAGTACCCTCACCACTAGTCCACCACCTGAACTGTATTGTCTTGCGTAGTTTTGTACAGTTTTGTTGTACGTTGTGCAGTAATAAAGGACTCTTATCTTACCTTGGCTTGTCTTATTTAACAAAGACATGTCTTTTAACATCGTTTTGCACGAAGACTGTTCTGTATTGTTGTGTACTGTTCTATATTGTTTTGTACTGTACTGTTTTGTCTTGTATTGTTCTGTATTGAACTATGTTGCACAGTTCTGTAATAAACTGCTATTGTGTTCTATTTTATGCAGCTTTTGGGACTGATACAAATTTCTTTGTAGTCTGTGCAATGATAGAAAAGGAATCTTATACTATAATATAATATCTCATATGATCTATATTTTTTTGTAATAATAATGATATATTATAGAGCTCTTTCTCTTTAATACATCTATTTCTTTTTTTGCCCAGGACCTTTATTTTAAAGTCGTGGCAATAGCAGGACCCGGAAATTTCCACTGCCTTACACAGTTAGCCGTCGTTTGGAGCTCGAGCTCTTGTGGAACCGGAGAAAAAAACGGTTCTTCTGCAGAACCGCGAGGTTGAGGTTCTCCACAGCCCCCTGACGGAACCACCTCCGAGCCCGGAGCAGAGAGGATGGCGAACTACCGCGCCTTCCACGCGCAGCTGGCCTCGATCATGGAGACCCTGACGCGCGCGGCCGTGGCGGAGGTGTGCGAGCTGGTGGATGAGGGATACGCGCTGCTGCACTCCGAGATCTCTCGGCGGGACAAGGAGAACGAGGAGCTGCGCAGGAAACTGCAGCTCATAGAGTCCATCGTGGCGGCGCGAGGATACGGGGAGGAGCGTGTGGGGTCCCGCGAGAGGAGCGGAGAAGGGGGGCTGTGTGAGGCAGCTGCGTGCCGAAAAAGCGGGGGATCCTCCCGCCGCACCCTGGTGGAGGTGAGGACCAGAGGTTTTATTACTTAAATGACATTTTATTTAAAGTCACAACTTATTTTGATGGGGCGCCTGGCCTTGTGGTCAGGAAGCTGCCCGTGCAATCAAAAGCTCCGGTGTTACCACAGAGACCCTGAGCCCTGAGCCCCGTCCCCACACTCTGCTGCCCGGGCGCTGTGCTCCTGCTGCCCGCTGCTTCACTTGGAGAATGGGTGAAATACAGACAGGACGCGTGTGTGTGTGTGTGTGGTTCACGCTGTGCGCTGTGGTGTGTTCATGGACAAGCAGTTAATCAATTTACTTCGAGATCAATAAAGTTTACAGACTCTTTAAAGTATGTGCAACTGTCTTACCATGTGCAGTATACTTATATTTTCTAAATAAATAATAACAATTATTATAATGATGGTGATTATTATCACTACTGTTATGTGTGATGTGCAGGTGTTAAAATATTATTTACAGTATTTTATTAAAGTGCAGTAGTTTGACCATGTGCAGTATCATGTGAACTATTCTTTATCTGCAGTGCTGTTGTTGTTGTTGTTGTTGTTGTTGTTGTTGTTGTTGTTGTTGTTGTTGTTGTTGTTGAATCATTTTACCAGTACCATATTTTCTACAGAGTTGATGAGCTGTGAAACTTTTTAGAACTGGCCTCTACTAATTATGTTACTAGTAATTCAGTTAACTGTGTTTCCATGTCTGTAGTGTTTGTGTCGAGGTCTGTGGGAATATAGTGTATTGTATTTCATGACGATTTTTTAATGGGATTTATTCAGACTTTATATTTTTATAGACGTTTCTCTGTGTCTTTTCAGTCGTAAGTAATGTCCTGCAGTTTTCTGATTCTGGTTTGTTTGTTTGGCTCCACAGTCGCGTGACTCAGAGGAGAGGGGACCTGTTGCCCTGCAGGTTAAAGAAGAAGGTCCGGAGGCACGAGGTGGTGAGTGCTGTGGCTTCTGTCAGGAGTGTAGTACAGAGTGGACCTGTTTTGTACTGTGTGTGCTTTCTCCACAGATGGTTGTGACGATGATGACGTGGGCGAGGCAGTCGCTTTGGTGACGCACGAGTCTCCTGACGGTGAAGTGGTGGAGCTCTTGGCGCAGGACGGCCCATCAGACACACACTCTGCGAACGATGAGGGTCACTTACACTCTCTCTCAGATTCCCCAAACCCTCACATAAACATGCTCACAGACACACACTCACACACAGAGGAGTCCCAGCAGTCCAGCGTAGACCTGACAGCCTCAGATGAGCCGCTCTGTTCCTTCAACATGCAGAGCGACGTGCACTCGGACACACACGCGGACGCCACTGGGCACCGGCAGGCATTTTCAGATAAAATGTGTGTGAAGAGGGAGCCCATGGTGTGTGAGGCGGACTTGGACCTTGCCTTGGACTGGAACACACACCCCTTGCGTAATGCGCTCTCTCACTCCCACACTGGAATTGGCTCCGACACTTTAACAGCCCATAACTCTCCTCTCTATGCGGCGCAGCATTTGGTTGCCCTGGGAAACGTCGCAGGGCTCGGGCTGTTCGCAGGGCGCGGGTCCATGCGGGGGGGCGGGGTTGGAGTCGGAATTGGTGTTGGTGGCAAAAGGCATTTTATTTGTTCGATCTGTGGAAAGAGCTTCACCACGGCCCAGAGCCTGGACACACACACGCGGATACACACCGGCGAGCGACCGTACCGCTGCGAACAGTGCGGTAAGCGCTTCACCCAGTCCGGCCACCTCACGGCCCACCAGACTGTTCACACGGGTGAGAGGCCGTACGAGTGCATGCACTGTGGCAAACGCTTCGCTGGGAAACAGTACCTGCGCATACACACCAAGAAACACCATCCTGAATCCTGAACACACACACAGATCACAGGAACCTAAAGCTAACATGCTCATGGACTAACCCCTAAACACACACACTATCACGGATATGAACAAGCTAATACTCTCACAAAGGCAGGGGTGTCTAGACAGTCAGCATTTATCTATAGTTTGCCGGAGCACCATATATGGCCTGGCCTGTGGATCAGGAGGACTCCACCCAACAGTGCAACACTAGAAAGAAACAGCCGCAGGGAACCTCCCAAAGGAGCCCAGCCTTCTGCAGCTTCAGCGCGAGTCTGAGAGGAACATGTCGGACATGTGGCTGTTTTGGATACGAAGGATGAACGCTCTCTCGCTCCGACGGTGGTTTCGAGAGGAGATGGACTGGAGTGTGGAACCTTGCCCTGGTTCTGCTGCAGTGGTGCTGCTTAGATGATGCAGAGGCTTTGAATGCAGGGCTACTTGTGAGGTGGCTTTTCTGGTCCACAGATCTCCAGCATTTAACCTGCAGATACAGGCAGAATATGACCAAAGCCAAACTGTTTGTGAAATTAATAATTCAATAAAAACTTTGTGTTGGGCTGTTGATTTACTTTCACCTGTTTGAGGTGTGAAAAAAGCAGTTATCTTTCCCGATCTGTCGCTCCGCTGAGTGCGTTAAGCTGCAGACTCTCCTGCTCCAGGGATCTGCTGAAGCTGTGG
>JBBPCW010250944.1:0-14107 GCA_037974425.1 Phenacogrammus interruptus
CCAGCCACATATATATTTGACACCTCTTCACTTTTTTTCTGAATTCATAAAAAATGTAAAAACTTAAACTAATGCTGAGCAATGATTAAAATTCATTTTATTGATTTTCCTTGTTTTTTCACTGTCATGTCCAACAGCTTAGCAAGCAGAATATGACACCTTTGCAACAACTACGGCATTACTGTAACAGGGATTTCTGTAATAATCACATTGTTATACACAAAAATACATAATCAATTCAAAAGTAATTTGCACAATTTTAGTTGTACAGTACTGCTTTACAAGCAAAAATTCAAGAACGTTTGCTTTACAAACATTTTAAACATATAATGAGCTTATTAACAGCAGTGTTCCCTTTAACACAGTTGCACAGTTACAGATCAAATATTTTTGTAAATCTCTTAAACATACAGCTTATTTTCTCATCCTTTTAATGATCCAAAACCTCGATTTTGAATTTTGGGTCACTGTCACTCATTTTGCCAGATCAGGTCACATATAAGGAGCATTTTAACATCAGCGTTCCCTTTAACACAGTTGCACAGTTACAGTTCAAATATTTCTGTAAGTCTCAACTTAAACATTAATGTCATCAAATCAACTATAAAAATAAAACTACTTGCCACATCAAGACATTCGCGTTTTTTCTCATCAAAGTCCAGAGCATTATAGCATCTGTAAAGGGTGCAAACTCCATATGAAAGTCCTTGTATCTGAATGCAGTGTAATTAAATGCCATGTGTCCTAATTATAAGTGTCCTAATAATTTCTTACCATTTAAAATGGACAAAAGTAATAGGAAGCCTAACCTCCGCGAACACCAGCTAAACTTAGAGCAGCGTGCTCTGTGCACTCAGAACCCAACAAAGCAACAAAGGGTTTTTTTATGATTTAACACGCATTTTTGTTGGTATTAAGATCACATGGACATTTTACTCAATTTTAGAGTATATCTAGGTTTTTCACTTAAGATATACTCTCTTCACTGCTGAAATTGCTGCGGATTGTTGAAAATGTTCAGGTCTTCAAACATAGTTAAAAACACGCCATGAATATATCTGAGCAATGCAATTTGTAAAAAAGTCAGACTACCTACATGCATATTGATTAGATGGGTGTATCACTCTGCTCTTTGTCTAAAATCTTTCAACACATTGAGCAGGCTATCCATCATTCACACCCAATCTGTCACCCACCATAACAAAGACATGTATACTAATTATTTTAGCTATATAATCATCTGACCAGAAAAAGACTAGATGTAGCTTCATTCTCCCTATAAGCTAACCAAAAAAGCATGATTATCTTAATGTTGGCTGATTAGCTTACTGTAAACGCAACTCCTGAGCACAACCTGACATGGATTTTCACCATATGATAATCTGACCAGCAAAAGGGTAGATATAGCTTCATTCTCTCTATAAGCTAACCAAAAAAGAACCAACAACAGCTAGTAGAACAGATATTAGGCTACTCATACAGTACACAATTATATTAAAGGCATTGTTGCTTTATGCAAGAATACTCTTTAGGAGCCAGGCATAAAGTTTTTAAAAGTACTTAAATACTGCACCTATCAGAAGCAAGAACCTCCCTAAAGTTTTCCAGGGGAAGGCAGAGTAAGTGAGGGACAGGCAGGTAGCCATTGTATTTCATTAGACATGCAGTCTTAAGGGAGCTGACTAGACTGCAAGTTTGTCACACAAGATTGATGACTCTTTTTCAGACTGAAAAATAAATAAATAAAAGCCATAATCTCAGGGATGTGAAAGCCATAATGGGAGCTGCAATAACAGCCGTGAAGGCCCTCAGATGAGTTTTATTCATTTCCTTATTTACTTGTTAGGTATTTATTTTGCCTCCTGCTATGTTGACTATACCTTGAGTCAAGTGCACTTCAAAGTAGCACCTTAGGTCCCACGTATTTGTACTTATTTTTACTCATTGCTCTCAAAGTAAATGTCATGGTTTCATCTGGAGCCACAACAAAACATCAGGATGACAGATGCAAAACTTTATCTGCATAAAAGCACTGTAGTTTATGATTGCCAATGCGGGAATTAAAACACAACTGCAAAATGTGTCATTGTTAAATGTAGGATTATTCATCTCACATCAGCATTTAATGTCATAAGGCAAACAGTGACACATATCCAAATGAATCTTTTTTCTTCTTCATAAAAATGCTTGCTAAATGCTAAACTACTTGACCACTTAATTATTATATAGTTAAAAAAGAGCACTGTGAACATCTCTCTTGTTAGAAAAATATTTGTATGGCCTGGAATATAGCCTGTCCTGACATTCCTCTCTACTGGTGGACATTTTGGAGGCTTCCAACAGCTCACAGTTGCCATAGTGACTGATGAACTCTTGAGCACACTGAAATATTAATTCTTAGAAAAATACAGCACATTCTTAATCTATTTGGGCAATTTAGGGACTTTATTAAAAATTGGACTGTAAAAAATACACAAAGTTATTCTCTATTTCTGAGCTAAAGGACTGTAAGTCCAAAAAGAACATCAAATAATCAATTTTTGGGAAAAGTTGCAAAGGTCCAGAATTGAACAGCATGACCAAAATCTGTGAACCTTGTTTCACTGCCTAGCATATATTTATGGTATAGAATTTGATATTGTAAATGTATCAGATTCCCTAATTTTATGTCCCCTTAGCTGACCTGGATGTTCTAAAGACGTTAATTTGTATGGATTTTCCACAGTCAATTGCATAGATGTCTTTTCAGCTAGATGAGCTCAGATATAATGAAATACATTTGCTCCTCATGAAATTAAGTGAAAGAATAATACAGCACCAATTTCCATTTTCTTTGTGATGGATAAATTGGGAGGCGCATTTCCTCGCTGTTCGCAGTGAAGCTTGTACCCTGGTGCCTGTTTCAAGGATACATCATAAATCTTTTTGTCCAAGATTGTGAATGATATGTCAACTACAGTAAAAGAGGAGGGGGAATTCTTTTCTTCACTTTGTGTTTGTGTCTGAATTATAAGAAGTAATGTTCCACCAATAGACACCATATATAATGTAAATATCTGGAACAAATTGTTTCGCACTGAATATTTTTTCCAGTGTTTTGTTGACATTAAAACATCCAAACTTAGAACATATTTCAAATGTTTTGTGTTGCCAAAGAACATCAGGAAATTTGAAACAAGTATAACCAGTTTTGTGGGTAGCACAATACAGTGTTTCTGACAGTATATGTAGTGTATAATCCAGCAACATAACTGTGTGCTGTGATTGTAGGGTGGTGTGCTTATGCTTTACCGTGAACACTGTGAAATAAGTGTATGAATAGAAAATTGCACTAAATTACTAAAAAAATGACACCTCTGAATTTTTTAAGCTGTTTTTACAAACGGCACCCCATAGGGTTCATCTTACTATACCATGTTCTCTGTGCAATGTTCCTTCCTTATTATATGTGAAGGTATACAAAATGTACCCAGATATTTTAAAGCATTATTTTTGGTTTTTTGTTTAAAAAAAACTTGTATCGGCAGATTTGTATTTGTATTGGCAGATAGCCAAATCTACAATATCGGTATCGGATATTAAAAAAATGGTATCATGCCATGTCTATTATGAACCTTTATCGCTGCCTGGGAGTTATTCTTCTCATTGCCTGTTGCTCAAGATATCCTAGGGGTAAAGAAAAAGAAAACTAAATAAGTCTGTTGGGGCCCTCTTACCCTGGGTTATCACAAATATACTATATTATTTGAACAGTTTTGAAGTACCGCACATTTAACCATAAGTGTTTACACTCTGTGGCTACTGATAATAAAATTCAAGCCAGCTGGTTTGGCGAATATATTTAATACCCTCAGCAATATATAACATCTGTATAATGAGGTGCACATTTAGCCTCTGGAACACTGGGGTAGAGGAAGTTTTTTTTTTTTTTTCTGATGCCATATAGGTCATTTGAAGTAAAGATTCTACATTGTTCCAGTTCTCTGGAAGAATTAACCATTTTGATCGACTAATTTCAGGCAATGCCTAGATATGGTTGCCATGCCTCTGACTTTGGATAAAATAAGGCATATGATGTTGATGCTGATGAGGTGGTAATTGTTCATAAGAAGTAATACAATCTTATCACACCACAAGAATCTAGTAATGCAACATTGCTGCTTATGAAACACATCTACAGGCTTTGAAGTATCACCTTTATTTAGCAAGACCCCCCCCCTATAAGCAAACTCTAAAGAAAACTCAGAAAACATACTTATCCTACTATATACCCACAAGATCAACACCAGATGGTGTAATTACCAATAGAGTGAGCATTGAAAAGAATATTTCCCTTCAGAATAGTGGCATTGTGTTGTTTTGCAGTCTGAAATTAAGACACCCACAAAAGGAACAATGTTTCAGCTGTATTTGCTCAATGTAGCTTATAAAATCCATGTGAAATATGCGATAGGAAAAGTTCAGAAAAGAAGTTAATAAAAACTGAATCACTTAGATGGAAAAAGGATGTATGTCAGTACTTTAATGACTCGAGTCTGTTAGGAATCTTCTCTACCAGATTTGCCATATTTGCCCACTATTCTTCACAGAATGGTTCAACTCAAAGTGGACGGTCAAAGTGGGTGGATTGCAATCTTCAAATCATCAGATTTTCTATTGTGTTTCAGTCTGGGATCTGACTGGGCCACACAAAGACATTCACATTTTTCCTTCAGGGATTTTATGGTCACTTTTGCTGTGATTCATTCTCATGCTACCGAACATTTTCACCATTGACAACCTTCTGGTGGAGGGCATTAGTTAGATTAACTGTTTCAGTCTCATCTGACCACCTTTTTCCATTTGGCTTTTTCCTTGGCCAAGCTCAATTGATCCATTCTTGAGGAGTTTTTTTTTTTGACACATTCAAGCCACATTGAAAGCACTTAGCATGATAGTGTTGTGACACTCTTTGCCATAAATTCCGGTAGCTATTTTAAAGTTGTCATAGGCCTCTAAGTAGTCTCTCTGGCCAGTTTCTTCTTGGCTCTCACATCCAGTTTGGATGGGTGGTCTGATCCAGTGAAAGTTCTAAGAGTATCAAACACTTTCCAGTTCTTAGTTATAGACTTTACTGTGATCCTAGGGATTGATAAATAATTTCATAATTCTTTTATCCATCGCCTGTTGACAATTTTATCCCTGAGATCTTTTGACAGTGCCTTTCCACCTATAGTGGATTGTTTGCTTTCAGTTGTACTTCCAAGTACTAGAAAGCTCCAGAAGGTGTTTTAATGCTGAACTAATAAAAATGATTACAGTCGATCATAGGTGAAAGTCATTGAGTAAATACAGCTAGAATTGTGTTGTGTGTGCCTTAATTTCAGGCTGCAAAACATAAAGAACCCTTATTTAAACAATAATTTATCATCCCTTTATCTTCAACTGTTGATATAATTACAGCAAATATAAATTTTTGGCATACTTAGATACCCTATTTTGATATTTGGCATTTAAAACAGCAAAAAAAAAAAATGATAATAATATTTTAACTGGCTGCTGGCTGCTGATGAAAATCAGACAACCAGTTAAAAGATGAACACTCTTGCTGAAGATCTTCCATTGATTTTTGCATTATTTATGCCATTTAGCTCCTTTTGGCTCATCACCCCCATCTGAGGGCCCAGTCTGATCACCATCAGATCAATATAAGGTAGCATTTGAAAAAGGCAAATGCCCAAAGGGTTTTATGGGTTTTTCATTTTTTAGTGCAGTAAAGCCCTCAGGAACCTAAACTTCTGTTGACCTCTGCTCTGACATCAAACCCAATTAGCAGTGTGCTCCCTCCAGGGCCTGCCAATCTGCACAGCAAATAAGAGTGAAAGCATGAGCCCTGATTGTGATTGAAAAGTGTTTTTTTCTGAAATTAGTCATACCAAAAGCTGAAAGAAAGTACATGATTGGTAAACACTTTTTTCAGTCTTCTTATAAAATTATTTACAGTGTAAATAATCTTGCACATATATTTATGTGACATCAATGTGGCGATGATGATAACAATAAGCACCAAAGAAATACTTTGTTTTCTTCTGTGCCCATAAATAAATTTTTTCCAGTGGAGATCGCCCTGAAATAGAGAGATCAGGAGACTATTAATGCTTACAGTAGATTTCCCTTAATATCCTGATTCCTCATGTAAGCTCTCATCATTCCTTCTGCAATTTTCTTTGACAAAACCACTTGCTACTAGACTGTATCATAGAAAACGAGATGTAAAGTTTGTGGATAAATGTAGTAACTTACAAACTCAGAAAAGTGTAAAATCTATCTGATAAATACAGACCCATATATTATAGACAATGCTTTCTAGTTGTCAGCTGCTGGAGTGAGATAAGACAAGATCATTTCAAGTGATTCCAACCCCCTGAAGATTCCAGCATGAAGAGTGGCCTTTTCTCTTTTGTTTTATTCTCTTTATCTTCTGCCTTTCATATACATAATCTATGGGGAGAAGGACTGCTTTTAACACTGATAAAATGTCCTGAGGGGATGTCCATCACTACCACTTCAAAACCTGTAAAGAGGAGGTGCTAAATCAGTGAGGAAATCAAAAAGAGACACAGAGTGGATCCTAGAGATGCTACACATTCACCATATCTGTAGTTTTATGTTTGTGAAGGATTGTTATTCCATTTCCCACTTATGCATTTTTAACATTTAAAGCACTTTTTGCTGAAGATCTCAATACTTTTTAATTGCACATCTGTATGTATCTACATTATGGCATTTGCAGATGCTTTTATCCAAAGCAACTTTCATTTCATAACTACAGGGGACAGCAACTTGGGGTTAAGGGTCTTGGTCAGGAACGCAGTGGTGATTTGCTTAAGGTAAGAATTGAACCCATGACCTCTTGTTCCAGAGGCAAGTGAGTGCTTTCCCTGCTGAGATATGCAACTCGGAATGTCGCAGCACCAAAGTATTGGGACACCGCGACAAGGTGAATGGTTTTAATGGAATAACCCCTGATATCCTCGGGCTAAAAATACAAATGATGGCTTTTGTAGCAAAACAAAAGGAGAGAGGAAACACACAACCCAAAAACCAACATGATGGTGGACTGCCAACTACTGTTGGTTCCTAAATAACTTAAATACAAAAACAATCTCTCCTGAGCACATTGGCAGTTGAAACAAATAACGACAATGGCAGTTACCTGGTGTGCTCACAAACTATTCTACTCAAAACCCTGGTGGCCTCCAGCGCCCGCCAACCATCACTGAGTCCAGACCTAACAGATATTTAATTAACTGCATAATGCACTCAGAATAAATAAATGAATACAAAGATAGATAAATAAATAAATACATGTTTTGTCAGTTATCATTTTAAATCTAGAGCTATTTCCTACTGGTGTTTTTCAGAGCTGCCACTTCAAAGGGTTTTTCCTGGCTTTAAAGGGTTATCCCTGCAAAGCCAATAATTATTTCAGTGAGTACTTATTAACTGAGCTAGGCTTATTCTAGCAAAAATAATGTAGATGTTTAATTCTTTCAAAATAATCTAATTTGCTTTCAGATTCCTAGTGAGTATCTTGTATTTGAGCAATTCTCCTATTTCACTAATGCCAGCATGGTAGTAAAATAGCTAGTGTAACAGAAATGGATACACTAGGGAGTGAGCAAAAACAGCAAGGTTCTTCAGGACAAAAGCAACCAACAGATAAGCTTATCTCATCTATATTCATTTAATCTTCAAGAAATGACCTCACCAGGTCCTAAGTTGAGTGGTCCCTACAGCAAAAGAAGATGTGAAACTGGAGAACATTGCCTGAAGGCAAAATCTGATGCCTACTGTATTAGACTTTCATATGGAGGGAGCAGTGACTTTTTCTCCAAGCTGTCATTTTAGTTCAGACTTACCTCCCATCCCACCCTTAAAACAAGGTGTTTTACCAAAATGATAAAAGGCTGTTTAGACTCAGTGTCTGTACAAGCTTATACCCAGAGTAGATATTGTCTGCACTGGTCATTTATGTATGAGGTAAGCACATGAGTAAAACTATCCATTCAATTTCCCAGTGCCCTTTATGACTGCATTCATTCTAAAAAAGAGCATATGGCCATCAGAAGATATTAAAAGATTACTATATTGTTTTACTATAAATAAAAGGGTCATATTAAAAAAACCTCTCCAGTATAGTTGAAATGAATGAGCCACTAAAGCTCTAGTAATGCAGTCTGCATACATTCAGATTATTCACCGCAGCAGTAAAGGGAGACTCTAAGGCTAGTCATGCCACTTTTTGCTCATACAGAATTTTACAAAACAAATGCTGTAAAATCTTTTACAAAACTATGAAAATATGTATTTAGCATTCAAACAATGCACAATGTAAAATTAATTTTGAAAAAAAAATTACTTGGCCCCACTCATGAATAACCTAAAAGCAAAACAGCTCAAATATTATACAATCTTCTCTCATAAAACAAGTGAATTCAAGTTCATTAATTATTCTGAACAAAGTGCATGAACAAACAGCATTCAGAACAAGTGCTTTAAAAACTGTTAAAAGGTAAAACAATATTTTCTGTAGGCCTTTAACAAGGTTGTGCTTGATTGGGATGTTTTGATTTTATATGATATTCATAAATAATTCTCGAAGTTGAGAAAGTCTTTGTGGATGCATCCTCTCTTGCATGCTTTTGGACTAAAACCGAAATCAAAACACAGAAGGAAATAATTATTATTGTAGGAACCACATCAAGATTGGAATAAAAATAGCATTTTATCCAATTTTCCCAGGGAAGTTTTAGCTCAATTTAAATTCTTCACCAGAATCAGAGAAGGCTGATTCACCTATATTTTTATTAATTTATTAATTAATGAATGATAATCACTTGATTAGTTACTGATCAGTGATTATTTTATTATTTGTTAATAAATGTATTATCTCAAGCAGGGTTTATCAGCATGAACTGTTCGTCCAGCAAACTATTGCAGGCGGGATACAGCAATTAACTTTATAAAGCTCTTCTTAATTGCACAGTTAAAAAGAATTTCACTTGAAATAGGGAAATTAGGGATCAATTTAGTTATTATTATTATTAAAGCACAGGAGCGTTATCTTTTTAGCTACTCCATTTTTCTGACAAAAAGCTGGAATACTGGACAGATCAAGGCCAAAAGGATATACGCGGTACATAAAAATAGGAAGAGAAACATAAAAAGCAGAAACACAATGGCTAAACATGAAGACAAAACAGAGAGGCAAAAAATCTAGAACTAAAACGCTGAGCAAGAAACACTGGGGCAAAATCATAGGGACCAAAAACAGAGAACTGACAACAATAGACTGAAACACAAAGGTATATATACTAACTACACAAAGGAAAACAAGTCATGTAATCTCCAATATTCCTTGGCACTTTGTGAGTAACATAGAGCTCAACATGGGAAGCATTTGATAACAAATCTGTAAAACATGTGGAATTAGCCGATATGGTACCTCAAATGGGGCAGCTGGTGGCCTATTTGGGCGTTCACCCTGCAATCAGTAAGTCGTGGGATCAGTTCCCAAGATTGCTAAGCACCCTTGAACTCTTGAGGTACCCTTGAACAAGTTACTGTCTCCACACACTACTCTGCAGATGCTCTGTTCCAGGCTGCCCAATGCTTCACTAGGTGAATGGGTTAAATTCAGAGGATGGATTTTGTGCTGTTTACACTGTGCTATGGAGGGTTCTTGCCATGCTAGTGAATATACACTTATACACTAAGTCAGAAGAATCAATCAGAGGAATCTCTATGTTACACTGCATGCAGAGATTCTATGAAGGGACACATAGCCTACCAAAACCAATATAAAGTATCCTTGTGGACAAGGTTCATTCCATTTCTTTCAAAGGGGAACTCAATTAAGGATAGAGGGTACAATGACACATTTGATGGCTGAAGCATACATTACTGTCAATGCCAGCACTTAATTCAGAAACCTTGATCTGGATAAACATGTGCTTCAGGGTCTTGTCCTGTGACAGTTCTTTCAGAATGTCACTAAGGACAACATCAAATGCAGTCCAAGAGGTAGCTGTTGTTCTTACCATACCTCAGAAGAACCAAAAAATGTGTGCTGCTCGAGAGCAAGAATCACCTGACACCATCTCCTCTGATGGGATCCCCTTAGGGCAGGGCCCCAAATGGCGACTAAAATAGTCATCAATGCAGCTAGATTTTTTTATTTTGCAACTAGTTTTTCATTTGAGTTGCCAGTGGCGATCATCTCTCAAAACCAAGGTACGTTAAAATAAAAGTACAAGAAAAGTGACATCCCATAATGTGCAGATACGCTCAACCCAGGTGTGCCATTACTACTACACTATCCCGTGATTAGTTTCAGCTCTTTTTAATGAGTCGGATCAATTGGATCAGATCACTATGAAGATCCGGCTCCTTTGGCTCCCAAATGCATAGACGCAAAATCTCATTCCTTTCTCTCTCACACATACTACATGGTTAGTGTGTTATCATTATAGTGGCTCAGTATTAAATACATACAGGACTGGATCTAAAATCCTTGGAACAGAAATGCCACTCTGTAAGAGTGTTTAGTCTTGGTGTGTGGTGCTGTCTTAGTTCATGGAAGGCCAAAAGAACTAAAGACAAGAGCATAAAATGATGGTTGTCAATTACAAACTGTGGCCTGGACAAACTGATCGATCAAAGGTAAACTGACTGCTTGCCCTGATGTTGACTGTCAAATAACACACTCCACTCCTTTGACCACCTCGACTTTTCACTAAGAGGGAATCATTAACCCTTCACTGTGTTTTAATGACACTAAGTGGTAGCTTTGATCATATGATGCCAGTTCAGCATCTGTTACCAAACTACCATGGCACACATCACAATACTTTCTCAACATGTATTGAATGACAAACCCTGGTAAGGCTGAACAATTGTTTTGATTATATTTGGCTATTATAAAGTCCTGTATTGTAGTGCTCACGTTTAGCCAAAATGTTTTTGGGAGGCTGACTTGAACATGGGATGCATAGCTTTCACAGTTTAGCCTGGCATTGCTGTACAAAGCAGCTGGTCATGCAGCGTCTACTAATGTTGTCAGTTTAGTAAAATTCTATATCTGTGGTCTGTCTAGTAATATTTGATGTCTGTGGTCAGTCTAGTAATATTCTATGTATGTGGTCAATCTAGTATATTTTATGTCTATGCCCAAACAGCTCTTTGTTTTTCCAAATTTAGAATTCAGGACCGCCACATCTGAAACAATTTGCACGGACTGGCAGCCTGTTGCAGAACACATTCTAAAATAAGCATTAAGTGTTTTACTTTGCCAACTATTTAGTCCATGTCGTGATTTCCTATTTGTTTTAACTAGTGGTGGGCCGTTATTGGTGTTAACGGGCTGCGGTAATGTGATAAAATAACGATAAAAAAAATATTGCCGTTAATTTATTCACAAAGTTGGGTTGGGAGCTGGGTCTATACTACACAAGCTATAATGACTTTCACCTTGATATTTTAGCGCAGATGTATACCTAGCCGAATTGCACTGTAGGGGGCGAGAACGAGTTTTCGAACCTGTGTGTATGCCTAATGTGAAATAGGGACGTCACTAGGACAGAAAGACAAGGAAGGAATTAGGGTTGTAGGACGGAATTAGCGTGTATAGAGGGCTGAAAACTTTTCACCAAACCTTTCCTTTCACTTAAGGAAACAAGTAAATTTAAGCAGTGAACAGTTATGGACACTGAAAGTATTGTTCTGTTGAACTGAGTACAGATGGCGCTACCAGAGAAATATTACCAAACGGCCTCCGGATGCTACTCGCTAACAAGCAGCGCTTGTTTCAGACCCCCCAAAATAGACCTAATGAAACCCATGCTGTGAAATTACCACATCAAACGTGACGGGCTAACATAGATGCAGCTATGAAGCTTCCGGGTTTGCTTCAGCGAAAATTTATTTTTAAGAAGCTTCCCAATGGAAACCTTGACAAGACTAAGGTTGTTTGCACCTTGTGCAATGCGGAATTAGTTTACTGTAGGAGTTGAGAAACCCGTTCTCAAAGACTTACTTTTAGTCATTATTTGGGTAGCACACATATTCTGAATGCCTTCGGCAGAATTCAAATGAGCCATTTTAATCTAGATTAATTCCAAAATTACAGTGAGATTAATCTTGATTAAAAAAATTATCCATAGATTTCTGCAATTTTTATACTCAAAATTAAATAAATAATTAAAAAGTAGTGTATTGCGGATTTTTATTTTTAAAATACTGCTAAATTTTGCTATCCAAAAGTGCAAAAACAAGTGTTTGTTTTGCAAACACTTTAAACTAATTAGGGTTAGAGTTTTAACAGCAGTTCATTTTTATACTTAAAAATGTATGTAATCAAATCAAATATAAAACCCAAGCTATTTGCCACTACAGGGCATTCATGTTGTATCTAGTTTGTTACAGAAAAACAAGTTACCCTCAGAATCCAGAGCATTATGGCAGCTGCAAAGGGGGACCAACTCCATACTGAAGTCTATGTATCTTAATGCAGTTTCATTAAAGTCCCTGTTGGTGTAATGGTCAGGCGTCCCATTACTTTTGCTCATATAATCAAGAATATCATATGGGAATCTGTCCTCGCTTTAATAGGAACAAAAGTAATGGGATGCGGGATCCATGCAAAACCCAGCCGATACGAAGCGCTGCGTACACGCATGAGCCCAAAAAAGCAACGAACATTCGAACAAAAAAAGGAATAAACAAAAACCAGTGTTAATAAGATAATTGTTGGTTATAAGTAAATAAGGGATTAATGTGAATAATAATGCGTTATTACTTCATCTTTACTGTGTTTTTTCCACTAGCCATCTTCTACAATAATAACAGACCTGCTGTGCAAGAACAAACGGCCACTGCCAATCCTGATCAGAAATCGAACCGACTCTTTGGAGGATGGCCTTCTTGAGTTTATCATGCTCCATCTGCATCTGGGTAAGATTGGAGCTACTCTTTCTACCGACAGGAGGAATTTGTCAAGAATTAACTAACATGTCTATCACACATCCCGAAAACAGCCCAGACAAGGTTGATTTGTAACTTTCACCATGACATTGCTACATTGAATATATCCCATCACTTAATATAGTCCATGACAATGGTGTGATAAAAAAGCAATATTATACTTATGTGGATTTTAGTAGAGGTGTTTGGGCAAATGGAGCAGATAGAGCCACAGACCAGTCCTGTGTAAATAAAGACAGAGAGTAAATAGACGTGGCAATTTTGAAATTGGCCTGGCACAGTAATCAGCAGCCAGAGAGAGACACCAATCACTCTTCCAGGATGGCAGCTGGGGCACATCCAATGGTGCTTCTTATTTCCATTTCCACGCTCACAAATCCTGTCAAGTCCCTCACACACGTGGACAGCATCACATTTCACACTGTTTTAGGCCCATACTGGAGACCTGCATGCTTTCCAGGCTAAGAGAGAGAGAGAGAGAGAGAGAGAGGTAATATCAGCCTCACTGACAGAAAAATGATTACCTTAAAATAATGAATACAGTTTTCAAAAATATTTGTATAGCGCATCAAGAAAGATATTGACAAACAGACAAACATAATGAGTGGCAGATGAATTAGGGCTATTTCAGAATCAGCTTTTGTAAGTAGATTTAATTCCACCCATTTAATGAATAAACATTTTAGAGACACATTCAACACACACAGCTATAAATGACCTTTTGCCCCAACATCCTATCTACAATAATAACATGCATGTGATTCGACAATGTAAGCATTTAAAAAACTTTGCATATAACACATTCTAAAAGTGTATATGTGATGAAAAGACAAAAATGTCAGGTTTATGAAAAAATGAGGATGTGCACCTGCAAGCAATATGTGCTTAATAAATCGCACTGTAGCTGGGATTGTTAGCATGTAAATTTGTCACATACTCCACCCTCTACACGCCCCCGTTCAACCATACATGGTAAATACATGTCACCAATGTAAGCTGGTAAGCTGTGGGTGGAGGTAGCTCAGTGGGTAGGATATTTGCCTCCGGACCAAGAGGTCACAGGTTTGAATCCTACCTTCAGCAC
>JBBPCW010250950.1:0-14104 GCA_037974425.1 Phenacogrammus interruptus
TCGGCGATCGGCCGATCATGATCTTGGTGATCGGTAATCGGTGATCGGCCCCAAAAATGCTGATCGGAGCATCTCTACTTCCTACCACATCTCCTTCAGCCCCCACAAAACAAGTAAAATCTCTTCTTTTTAACCATACAGCATACACTCTACTCATTAGGTTCAATTATTTCAGACACATTCATTACTAACATGAATACATAATTAGGCCCATACCCACACTGTCTCCACTGATAAACAGTGGCAGTAAAAGGTCACATTTAAAAGCACATGAATGTCACCTTTGTTACAAGACAGCTCTTCTGTAGGTGTTACTATTCTGAATTGGAAGGAGCAAAAAGAAGTCAGCTACAAATGGGTAGACTACATCAATTCACAGAGAGTACTGGGTGCTGAAACCTTTCCATCTTTTCAACTTTCCATCACTCACTCCAGATTTCCTGCCTCTGTATGCAACATCAGCACATCAGAACTTCATGAAATCAGATTCCATTATGTAACTACACCCCATTTTAAAATGAAGTTAATAATGACATTGATGAGTTTTTATATGAATTAGTAGTCTACATTTATGCAGGAGCCTTTAGGGATGTCCAATAAGCTCATATAGATGTGATGGACAGGTGGAAAATCAAGAGAGGCGATGGTTTGGACAAGTGCTGAGAAGAGCCTAAAGCTGTGTCTGAAAAGTGCACTTCACTCGTTCACTACATATTGTTTGCTATATAGGGGGCTAACTAGTGAACAGGGTGAGGTAATGTTTAGGATTTCAGACACTCGGGATGTTACGCTTTTACTAACTGTTGCTTAAATAGTGCGCCGGATCTCAGCAATTTATCTCTGTTGCATAAACACATGTCTCATCTCTCTAGTTCAGACACAGCCCGCATATGAGGTGGGGTCTCATGTGCGGGCTGTGGTACGCGATCCGGGCCAGAAGTCAGGATTCCGCGCCGGCCCAAAATTGAGAACGGACCACCGGGCAAATGCCCAGACCGCCGATGTCAGTTTTGGGCCGGCCAGGTAATTTTGGGTTTCAGATCTCGTCCCACACTGCGTCCCACACCCACACCTGGACTGCTAGATTTTGGTATGTCACGCACAATTTTGTAGCGTACTAACTAGTGGGTGAAATTGACGGTTGAAATTTCGGACACCACTACAAAATCGCCAACTCACTGCAAAGTGCCCTACAAAGTGAACAAGAGCACGTTTCGGACACAGCTTAAGTATGTTGGGAAAAGTGTGCTGAGAATATAGCTGCCAGGGAAAGGTGAAAAAGAAAGGCGCAGTAGGAGGTATACGGATGTGGTGAAGGAGGACATGCAGGCAGTTGGTGTGAAAGAGAAAGATGCAGAAAACAGACGGAGACGGTTCATTCGCTGTGGCGCCCGCTAATCGGGAGCAGGCAAAGCAAAAGAAGAAGATGCGATTGAAAGGTGTCCACATATTTTTGTCCATTCAGTGTACTACAAAGAACTGGCCTAGATATAACACATGTGCATTAGTTACTCACCCTCTGCAGAAAGTTGATGTAATGAACTTCTCTGGAGAAATTTAAGTAGATGTTTGTGTCATAAGCATCATCTCCAGCATTTGAAATAGTTAAGTTAAGAGAGACATTTTTCACCCCTCCTAGGGCAAGATAAGGCCTGATGTGATGCCTGGATGGACAAGAGGATTCGAAAACAAGTTGTGAGCAAGAAAATAATGAGATTTAAATCAATATCCAAATCTGAAAAACTTGAATGATAATCTTTAAACATATCAGTGTAATTCAACTCCTGAAACTGACAGGAAAAACGTTATCCTTTCCTTTTTGATTCTTGATCTATGAGTCAATTAATACTGTCAGAGACAGTGCATGCCAATTAAATACAAGCAAAAAAAAAAAAGACTAGCAAAAATTAAGGAAGACTTAAGATTTTCATTTGGTACCAGTCCACACAGAAAGACTAAAAAGACACTCGTCTGTGTCACGTGCTACGGTACATCAGAAATTAAGCCCACAAGCTAGTAAAAATGAGTAAAAACAACATATTTGGGAGCTTCTACGTATTTTTACACACTTTAGCTGTATCTGTACCGCGAAAACATTGTTTTACATGAAACTGGTCTGTAGCACAAAAAAGTTTGGTGGCCGCTGATCTACAAAACCTTCGAAACAACCAAACTAGCAACAGAGGTCATTTACAAGCTTTTGGCTGGAAACACAAACATGTTTGTGATGTTTCCTGCTGTGCCAAACTAAGTTATTAGAGAGGTGAAGCAGATACCCATTATGTAGAACAGGATTAAGCAAATCCTCATAGCACTTAGAAACTCTCAGAAGTGTGTTGTTTTTTTAAAGCCAGTGGCCTTTTTAAATAAATAGCTAATTGGTAAAAATGAATCATCTCTACATCAGTGGCACATCAAACTCTGTCTCTGAGTCATGAACACCCAAGATTGATCATCCAAAACAAAGTTTAAACCACACAGTTTCTAAATGAGTGAATGGGAGTCTTCAGTTCCAATGTTAGGAAAAATGTCTAAATCTTTAACAGCCCAAACTCTTCTCATTGAAAGATGGGTGATGTCCACAGTTGTTGAGAACCAAGTATGTGTCAGAGCCCCAGTATCTACACCCACACTGAGTTAAGCAAAATGACGTCAACGTCTTAAAACAGGCCCACGAGCAACAAGCAAATACAATGAGAGTAAGAAGGCAGGCGGTGGAAGAAGAGACACAGGGCTTTACCCTGAAAGGAGCAGTTTCCCATGCAGCCTTAGGTCGGCAGCGCAGTCATCCGACAGGCAATTCTTCTCAAACCACGTCTGCAAAGAGACAGGCACCATACAGGATGTTTACACAACTTAAATATCAATGTGACAAGCACAGGAACACATACTAGAGGGCACTTTTGTGTAAGGATTTAGACACTGTGTTCGGACAGGGGACAACTCGAGAGAGTAGTGAAACCCTCTGGACGTCCTCCAGTTAAAGTTGTAATCAGTAAGAATGTTTTTTTTATTGAAAAGATTTTGCAGCCTTGCAGTTTTGGGGATACAGGCAAAGTTTGTATGGTAGAAAAAAGTTTTAGATTTAAATTCTAGACTAACAAATTCCTTGCGGGATTTAAGATGCTACATACAGAATTTCAAAAGCATTGGAAAGTACACCAGGGTGGAGCACATGAGGTACATAAAGGTGGCAAAAAAGATGGGTTCTGCCCAATTAAATACATCAGCCACATTCAACTCAAGGAATAACAATACTCATTATCATGAATATGACTTAAACCACTGTAAGAATCTGTAAGAAATAACAGCTTCTTGGATACATATGCTAGTGCGAAACCATGTCAGATCTATTGCAACTTAAAAAGATGAATAACTATCGAAGAATTTACAGACTTCACTTACAACTGGACAGAAATCAGTGCACATCAGTTATGTCAATTTGTTTCATAATAACAGTGTTCAGATTGTACAACACTAGGATGTAATTTTATTTGGGATGAAGTATGCCTTTAAACAGCTTTGCTTATTTCAAGTCACTGTAACTTAACCTCATTTCTGGCTGCGATCAAATCTCCCTTTTTCCAACGCAGTATAGGCGTGAGTGAAGCAAGCTCATGATGTCCATCCAACACATGCTTCCCCAGGCTGTATGCAGCTTCAAATACAATAGCTGCAAACACATCCTTCACATCTTTCTGTGGGGAAAAAAATGCTCATGTTAAGATGTCAGGTATGCACACAATTACAAAAACTAATAAATCCATGAAGGATTGTTCACGCTACCATTCAGTGGAGCTCACAATTAATTGTACACTTATGTTTTTCTGTTCACAGAGACAAATATCTAGGAGAGTGGTACATCAGTGACCTCTGACCAGAGATGGGGACTCGGGTCTGAGACTCGGACTCGAGTTGCATTTAAGTTGCACAAAGAAAAGTCTTGTGACTTGACATTAGACTTCCCTCAACGACTCGAGACTTGACTCTTACTCGGGTGCTGTGACTCGTGAGTCATAACTTGTAAATTCAATTCAATTCAATTCAATTTTATTTATATAGCGCTTTTAACAACGGTCATTGTCACAAAGCAGCTTTACAAAATGAAATAAATGTGAAATAAATGTGTGTGTGAATGTAACAATGTAAACAATGTTCATTTCATGGAATTATTTATTTATATCTTGCACGCTTTCCAAAGACCCGAAAACCGTTCACCTCGCCCCGGTGTCCCATTACTTTTGTCCGAGGTGTGCGCTTTTCAGCTAATAACAGTTTTCGAGGGGTCGCTGAAAAGGGGTCACTGAGCCCTATCTAACTGTGGAGTTTCACATTTAGAGTGCGAAAGATATTTTTCATATTTAACATTTAGATTAAAGATGTTGGTGAGAGCATATCACAGCATGCAGTCCCGCCCCCTGCTAAGTAACAGTCAATAATAATCGGGGGGCGTAGCCAATTAGCATAACTTCTAAACATTTACAGCTCAAAAATCACAGAGTCGCCGTTTGTACACATTGCCACTCAAAGACTTGAGACTTGACTTGGACTATGTAAAAATGATTTGTGAACATCTCTGCCGCTGACACAGGTAGTCCATAATAATTTGCTTGACTAAAAATGCTTGTACTGAATAACTTGCAGGCCACTGGAATTGGTCATCAAAAGACAGTGGTAAAAAGGTGGCTTACAATATCTCTTTTGCCACATGCCATTTTCCCTTAATCTGGCTGTGCAAGCTGAATCCAGAGGAGATCCAGAGGAGTTTCCCTTGGCACAGGACTTGGAAACACTCAAATAAATGCTGATTCGGAGCAAAACCCCATGTTCGTTAAATGATACTGGGGTGGGAAAAGTAGGCCTTTTCTTCTCTACTGCCCATTAAACATCACTCACCCTTTAAAGTGGCCTGTAGGGATTGGCTTTCATCCCATTGTCTTTTGCCACCACGATAAAACGCAAACTGCCTCACTGGCAAATCTGTGCTTAACAGCTTAGCATCAGGAGTGTCTACTAACGCATAGTCAGGCCCCTTGTGTAAACATAAGTCATTTCCTTTTTGTTTTCCGTTATGCCCAGCACACTCTTCCTAGTTCTGCTTTCTCTCTCTTTGCCCTGTCCCATTTTGAGTTTTATCAACGGTTCTTCCTCCATACTCCCACCCATCCCTTTCCTCAGCGGTCTGACGCAGAGCAGTTGTATCATATCAGGACACACCAGATCCTAAGCCCAGAATGCTCTCCAATCCTCAGCAATGTGCAGATTAAAGATTATAGTTTAGCTGTAATCAAAATGTAATCATCACAAATTTAAACAAATTATTCTTTGGCCTCTACCCATTATGCTCCTATAATGAGAAAGCAAATTTTGCAAGGGTTTTCATATACGATTCGGGCACCGTAAAACTGGTAAAATCTGGTTGACCATGGTTTTAATGAGCATCTATGTGGTTGTCAGTATTTCCTTCTATTTTGTGCATCATTTGGTTCCTTAAATGCCTCAGCAGTAAAAGGAACAAAGCAATGCTCCAAGATTTTGTTTACAATGTGAACATACTTCTCAGTCCGTGTCATGATTAAAGTGAAATGCATCAAATAGTGAGCCAGTGACCCCTGTCCTGGGGACCATTTAAGATTAGAGGTTAGACTTCAGTCCAGGATTCCAGTAGTCTATGTGCAATTTTCACATCCTGTTAACCATCTTCGGTCAAATTTCAGCAGTGATCAAACCTCTCTACTCTGCCAATAAAAGTCACTATGGATATGAGAAGTTCTTTGAGACACAGCAGTGATTTGCTTGTCATGAAGACATAATGGAGGTCATATCTGTGTTCTGACCCAGGTCTTGCTCTACTATTAAAATCCTTTTGTTTTTAATTGGCCAAATGGAAGCAACCCCCAAACAACCTTTCCTTACATGCCAGACACACATATCAGAAGGCACAAAACAAACAGATCACCACAGGACCTCTTTGTTTGAAATGTGTTTAAATGAAGGGAGCCATGTTTACACCAATTGTTTCCCATTTGAAATTGTAAAAGCTTTCATTTACATATTCAACTGTTATGGTGTGAATAAACACATTCTCGGGGCAAACTAGTTCTTTTCACAACAACTTAAGCTTTAAGTTTTAGCGCAAGATGACGTCATAATTAAAAGCAGCAACAATAAATTAATGTGTGAAACACATAAAACTGCAATGGAATTGATCAATATGCCTCTTAACTTTGAGATCTAATGTAGGGCTGCAACCAATAATTTACAGATAACTGATTAACTGGTCCATTATTAACTGGATCTCCTGTGTTTAATGCTTTGAAAACATAGGTGTCAGACCATGAGACAAACTGATCACCTTGCATTTACACACATGCATAGATATACTCATAATGTGAGTATATGTGAGTACTATTTTTTTTTTTTTTGGGCGATAAGAATCTCGCGCGTTAACCGCGTTAACGGCCCAGCACTAAGGATAGGTGATCTCTTTGGATTTCTGAAGAGAGATTTCTGTTTGAGTGTGACCAGGTGTTCCTGGTCGTCATACGCCATTAATGTGATAACAAGAGAGAGGTAGTATGGTCGTATGCTAACTGTTTTTTCACAGTGATGTGCCCAGCGTTACACCATCTGTCGTTCACAAACACTACTAGACTCCTCCCTTCTTTTTACTGCTCTCCCACGTCCTGTATGCCGCTGGAATCCGGTCAGTGCCACACTTGTATCCGGAGTTAGGGGTGTTAGCCAGGTCCTTGTTAGCATCATGATGCTACACTGCTGGAATTCAGTCTGATACTGAGTTTGCACCATTAGCTTGTCCATATTGTTGGGGAGAGATCTTACATTCCTCATGACTATCGAAGGGAGAGATGGTCTTTATCGCCTCCTTCTTGGGTGACAATGCTCTCTCTAAATACGACACCACGTTTCTTCCTCCTCAGCTCTCTGGGGATGTCTGGTCTGCCCACCGGGGAGCAGCACCAGTAGGTCCTTATAGAGTAAACAATGAACTCGCGCACTGGTTCTTCAAACAAGGTAATACCAAACAGAAAAAGTTTTAAAAAAAACAAACAGAAATGGCCAAAACTAGCACGAATCAGTAGTGCATGGTGTCTGATTTAAGTTACAATAATTAAATAAAAAACTAAAGAGAATAAAAATAGAAAATGGTTAAAGAAGCTCAGATATTAGCAGAGCTGCCGTAACAGACTGCCACTTGTTTAGAGTGCTGTAAGTAAAAAAAAAAATACTGTGTGTTTAGTGTCTCATTTCTCTTCTTCACTGCATTTTCTCAGGTTACAGTGGATATTAACAGGTGGTCTGGTGTTGGAACAATGCCAGTATATCAGAAACTGTAGGAGGAGAAAAGGTGCCAAATTCTAGCTATAAAAAGAATAATAATAACTAGAACTCATTTCTATGAGAAAATGTGATGGAATGTTGTTATATTTCACAGAGTAATGTGTTTCCGCAAAATGAAACATTAATAACCTTACTAAGGATAACTCTTGGTCCAGTGTATATCGTTTACCTATGCAATTTGCTCTTAGATTATTACAATGTTTTTCCAAATATGTTATTGCAGATTTCAGACCCGAATTAGAAGTACTCCACACTTATATAAAAGAGAACATTTGTGTAAACTCTGTGCATGGACAAGATAAACCTAGCGTACTATGCTTATAGCCGAGGAGAGGTGGCATAAAATATGTAAGCTAAGCTAATAATTACACTTCTTAATCATTTGGGAACTGAAGAACTAAGAGTGGAATTTTTGCCCATTCTTCTTGTATACAAGAATCTTAACAGTCGGTGTACAACTCTGATCTTCATGTGCCAGACATTTTGAATGCGAGACAAATCTGGACTGCAGACAGGTCAGACAAGCACACACACTCTACGTTTACGAAGCCACACTTTTTTAATATGTGCAGAATGAGCCCTGGCATTGTCCTGCTGAAACACATGGAATTTTAGGGAAAATACATCATCTTAACGGAAGCATATGTCTAGGGCTGTGCGATATAGCATAAAATTAATTTTGCGATAAATATTGAACATAGATGGCAGACAGTATATATTGCGGCATATAACCTGATCTGTACATTTAAATGTAACTGGTTTTGAAAGGGTAACCTGTGCCCATAGCAAGGGCTTTGCTGAACTTACCTACACAACCAAATCAGAACAATTTAGGAACAGCTTTTTTTGTGTGGATATGGGAAAACCTGCTTATCAAAATGCTCTGTGTTTGTAAGAGCGAAACCAAATTTAGTCTCTTTCTTATTCGTCAACAATATTACATTATATATTTTATTGTGGTTATCATCACATGACCAGCATTTATGTTGCGTCTCGTCTCGTTATTGTCACGTGATAAATGCTCATTGACCACTTTTTTTAACAAGCTGTTTTCCAAAACGAACGCCTTGTGCTGCAAGTAGGCATGGTTCCGTGCAGATGCGACTTATCAAAATCTCTCCTGTTGGCCAAATTTATATCCCATACCGTTTATACCGTTTATGCTGCACAGTACTACACGTATCTCTAAAATTCCACTGAGGCACCCCCATACCATGACAGATGCTGTTTTTTTTGCACTGTTTATTGCAAAGAGCCTGCATGGTCTTTTTTATCTTTGGCACATACAATACAACATCCATTTTTCCCCAAAACAAGCTGAAACATGGCCTTATCTGATCACAATACAAACAATTCCATTGTTTTTTGGTCCATCTCTGATGAGCTTGGGCCCAGAGAACTCACTGGCGTTTCTGCACAAAATTAATGTGTGGCTTCCTCTTTTGCATAATACAGTTTCAGGGAGCACTTGTGTTGATTTCCCAATGTACTCCTGAGCTATGTACGTCACAGTAGCATGCCTGTTACTAATGCAATTTGATCCAAAAGAGAGAAAGAGAAAACACAGCACCGCCTATTAAGATCAGTTTCTGAATTATAAACTTTTCCTCAGTATTTCAAGTGGCTGAGTCAAAGCAAATTTGTTGGCATTGCTAAATAAAGCTAATATTAGTGTTTATCAGTTACAGACTGATTTTTATGTCAATAGTATTTATAGAAGAATGAGTTTCTGAGTGGATCTGATGTTCAGATGGTCCAAAGCACCCTCTTCATAGACTTGCAGTAATGTATGTTTATCAAGGAGGGTCGGTACAAGTAAGGGATTGAGGCGCAACTGCAGATTTCCATTTTACTCAGACTTAATTTGATTTCCTAAAACAACCAAAGAAGACTCAAGGGAACAACACAGACGACTGGTAGAAACCGAGGCGATGGATGAGGGTAATATGAGGGTTGCGTGAGGGTGGCTGACACAGGGGCATGAATCACTGGAACTTAAATACAACACCGATTCAGACGGGAACCAATAACACCTACACATCACTTATTACTAAACACACCCACCTGTGGCATAATACGAGTCCCACATGGCGGCCTCTGGCAGCCACTGACCGTAATGTTACAGACTTCCATTCTTGCACATTCTTCAACAGTGTGTACATTTACTGACTGAAATATGCTTATTTATTCTACACAAATTTGAGCTGTTTATAAAAGTAGTGATTTCCAGCCAACTAAATAAACAGTCAGAACATTTTATAACTATGCACAAATCGTTGCATATCATCAGATTTACAACTTGGATTAAATGGTTTTAAAAACCTATAAACCAGAGGCAGAAATGCATTATCTATAGTTCCTGATACTGTGTATAAAGCTAATAAAGAGGACATAATTCCAGTCTCTTAGTTAATCCCCTTCTAAAAGGAAGCCCCAAACTATGACTGGTCAAACTGATGAGAAAACAAGCAATTTCTGTTGAAATCCAAGAGGATTGCTGCCATTTTCCCTTGGGAAAGGATCACACAAAGTGCATTTCACACGCAAAGGGATAAGAGCAGTTCATAGAGGCTAAACTGCTGAGGCACGTCATTCAAACTGGCAACAAACTAATTCCTTTTGTGGGCTATGTCCATCTTTTATGCTTTGAACTGTACTACACAAGAAACACTTTCCTCTTCTGTTACTCACACATTCCCATGGTATACATATGCCCTACACGTACCAACACAAGTGTTGCGCAACTGCTGTGCAATTTAACTCCCTTCAGTCCAACATCACTTCTAAAAATGAAGGTGGCAAAAGGGTTCTTTGGTGGGATCCCATAGAAGAACTGCTTTTGGTTACTTTACTTAACTTAATTTGAGTTTAACTTAAAGTTAAAGTTACTTCAAGAAATCTTCAATACAAAAAAAACATTTTTGTAAATGAGCATACATATTTTAAAGTTTTAAAGAAGATCCTCCACATAATGAAAAGGTCCAGGGGGTTCTATGCTCTATAAAGGATTATAGGAGTCTATCCTCTCTTATAATGTGTTGAGCTTCTCCCTGGAACGTTAGCATAAAGACAGAATTACTTCAAACTTTTATTGGCTCACATACCTCAGGTAAAAGGTATTCAGCATCTTACCCTCAGACAGTTAAAACACAGCTGGGTCTTATAAAGCAGTGCCATGCTTGCCTGGTGTAAACTGGCACACAGAAAGTGTTTTCTTCTCAAACTCACCAAGAAACATAGTTCAAGCAACACTGAAGAATTCTGTCAACAAATTTCAACTTTTCTGCCAAGTCAAGGGAGCTTGTTTCTACAGTAAGAACAAAGCATTCAACAAATACTTGGAAAAATGCTCTGCCAAGAAACACACTACTTCTGAGCACTTAACTAAACACATAAGACTGCATGGAAAAATCTTCAGTGCACAGTAATGCCTTGCCGTGTCCTGTCAATTTTGCCCTTAACTTGTGTTATTTCTACTTCCATGAAATGTTTCACCCTTATCTTACATACCTCTAGTAGTACTCTCCCTTATTAGGTCATGCTCCTTCAAGCGTCTCTGGTAATAAATATAACCCACAGTCAGAGCAGGTGGGTCCTGTCACAGTTAAGCGAAAATAAGGGGAGCTCAATTATACTGGCCAACAAAATCCACAAATGTCTCTTCCTTACTCTTTAGATTCTGTGTTTTTACCTCTGAGGTATCACAGAGGACTCAGCACTTTTGCTTGAGGTAGGGGTGGTAAAAGGAGGAAGTGAAACATGTCATGCAAAATGTCATGCAAACACTTTTTTGCATGGCTATTTTTCTATAAGGTTGAGGTCTTCTTTTAAATTACATTCAAGTCTTCATGAGTAATGAGTACAGCACTATGAGCCTGTGGCTGTTTTTCTGTCTCCGTTAAAGAAAGCTATAGCTGAGGCTTTTTGTAGTTGGTGCAAAACTAGTACCTGCAAAACTAGGACACTATTACTCTGCTGTTATTCTGGGTGTTTTGTCTTCCACAACAGTGTATAGGTACAGCTTCTATATATATTTTAATCTGTTTTATGTGCGACACGTGACCTAGCGACCTGTAGTTACTTTCCCATAAGACATGAGGGATTATAACATTCTGTGCTTCCCCGAGACATCCTATGCCTCACAGATAGGATGGCAGAGTCGAACAAAACCACAGAGTGTGTTACATGGTCAACAGAAACGTCTACTCTCTCCAGCGGCTGCTCGCCTCATTTGGAATACCTTCTACCTGCCCCGCGAGTTCACCACAGTGGTCTACATCCCACCCCATGCAGGTAAAGCTTTGTCTGAGCCACATGATGTGCTGAGTGCGTTTCAAAACAAAGAGGCAGGCACAGCCCTCATTGCAGTAGAAGATTTTAATAAAGCAAACAAGTTATGCCGAACTTTTACCAACACGTTACATGTCTGATGAGGGAAGCTAGAACTTTGGAACATTGTTACATGCCACAAGCCAGTGAAGGACGCCAAACATTGGTACTGGGAGTGTCTGGAGTCTCACTTCCATAAGTGTGACACACAGAGCACAGACTGTGCACCATTACAGGCTACAAAGCCAATGACACCGCAAGGATCAACGCTGACTCTGCATTCGCCAGCGAGCTGTTCCGAGGTTAGCCAGACGGCTAGTGCTAACTAAAGCCTGACAACGGAGGGCGGTGACGTCCTCAGCGAGGAACGTATGGTCAGCATTTGCGGAGCACGATGTCTGAGCAGCGCCGAATAGAGTGAACACCAGAAAAGCGTCAGGATCAGATGTCTGCTGCACTTCTGTGCTGACCAGCTACAAGGTGTCACATCTTCAACAAGTCCTTGGTCCCCAAATGCTTCAAAAGATCCACCATTGTACCCATGACCAAGAACAACAAGCCCTCATGCCTGAACGACTACTGGCCCGTTGCACTGATTTCAGTGGTAATGAAGGTGTTCGAGAGGCTGCTGAAGAACATCATCTCCTCCTCCATCCTAAATACCACAGATCCGCTCCAGATCCACAGAGGACCTGGACTGGAGCAACAATACTGGAGCACCACAGCTCCCCACTGTTGTACTCCCTCTATAGTTCTGACTGTGTGGCCACTCATGGCTCCAACACCATTGTGAAGTTTGCAGATGACTCAGTGGTGTTGGGTCTCATCTCCAACAATGATGAAACGTCTGCAAGACCAAGGAGCTTGTGGTGGACTTCAGAAGGAGACAGCAGCGAGACTACAAGTCCCTCATCATCAACGGAGCTCCAGTTGAGAGGGTGCCGTCCTTCAAATATCTCGGTGTCCACATCTCCTCAGACCGGACATGTATTGCTCACATTCACCTCCAGTCCAAAAAGGCTAGGTAGCGCCTGTACCACCTCCAACAACTGAGGAAGTTTGGGGTCTCTTCAGTGATCCTCAGGACTTTCTGTTCAGGTGCTGTGGAGAGCATCCTCACACAGAACATAATATCCTTCTGTGGGAACAGCTGTGTTCAGGACTGAAAGCTGTGTTCAGAACGCTGCTGCAGGCCTGTTCTCCCTTCCCTGCAGGACATTTACACCAGAAGATGTTGGTCTAGAGCAGTTCGGACATTAAAGGACTCTGTAATATTTCATATCAGATTTAGTATTACATCACATGCTGCTACACTGTACAATGTGCTTATTACTCTGGTCACTCTGTTTACATTACACTGATCACTCTGTTTACATTACTCTGTTTACATTACTCTGATCACTCTTTTTACACTACACTGTTCACATTACTCTGTTCACTCTGTTAACATTACTCTGATCACATTTTTCTGATTACACTGTGTTTACATTACACTATTTACATTACTCTGATCAGCCTGTTTACATTACTCTGGTCACTCTGTTTACATTACAGTGATCACTCTGTTTACATTACAGTGATCACTCTGTTTACATTACTCTGTTCACTCTGTTTACATTACCCTTATCACTCTGTTTACATTACTCTGTTCACTCTGTTTACATTACTCTTATCACTCTGTTTACATTACTCTGTTCACTCTGTTTACATTACTCTGATCACTCTGTTTACATTACTCTGATCACATTATGCTGTTTACATTATTCTGATCACACTGTTTTTACATTACACTATTTACATTACTCTGATCAGTCTGTTTACATTACTCTGGTCACTCTGTTTACATTAGAGTGATCACTCTGTTTACATTACACTGTTTACATTTCTCTGATCACTCTGTTTGCATTACACTGATCACTCAGTTCACATAACTCTGATCACTTTGTTTAGATTACACTGTTTACTCTGTTTACATTACACGGTTTACATTATTCTGATCACTCTGTTTACATTACAGCAATCACTCTGTTTACATTAGAGTGATCACTCTTTACATTATAGTGATCACTCTGTTTACATTACTGTGATCACTCTGTTTACATTACTGTGATCACTCTGTTTACATTACTCTGATCACTCTGTTTACATTACTCTGAACACTCTGTTCACCTTACTCTGTTCACTCTGTTTACATTACTCTGATCACTCTGTTTACATTACTCTGTTTACATTACTCTGATCACTCTGTTCACATTACTCTGTTTACATTACTCTGTTTACATTACTCTGTTCACTCTGTTTCCATTACTCTGATCTAGGGCTGCAACAACTAATCAATAAAATCGATAATTATCGATAATGAAATTCGTTGTCAACGAATGCCGTTATCGATTAGTTGGGCTGCTCACGTTAC
>JBBPCW010250964.1:9517-25884 GCA_037974425.1 Phenacogrammus interruptus
TTGAAAAGTTTTACCTTTTTTCAAGGAAAAACTTGTTCAGGTATAGACAACTTCATAAAATCACTGCAAATAATAAAAATGTAAAATAAACATACAAAGCTCATTAACTCTCAGTTAAGCCAAACACACTGCTGAAAGAGTCTTGAGTAAACAGGTGTGTTAATAGCTCGAGTTAGTCCATGAGGAGCAGCCAGTTACCTAGCAACACCAATAAAGAGCTCATTTTGACGTTAATATTGCTAGAAATTATTTCATAACATTGTAAACTGCACAGATTATAATGAATACTCTCTCGTTCTCTCTCTGTGCTCAGTGTGGAGACAGTAAATGATGGCAGTTTCCACATTGTTCAGCTGGTATTGAGAGATCAGACTCTTTCGCTCTACATCGATGGAGGAAGCCCCAAATCCATCCCAATTGTGAACAAACCCAGCCCGGGACCACTGTACATCGGGGGTGTGTAACAGACACACACACACACACACCCTGTAAAAACACATGCTTTTATTTTAGATTTTTATTCTTGATAAGCTTTGGGAAGTTGTTGAGTGGACAATTAACAGAAAAATATATGTGACAGTCCATTTTTGACATCTAGTTAACTGTGTGGTGATGCAAATTCTTGACAGCCATTTACCTTCAACTGTACTCGTTAAGCGTTTCATCCCACTGGATGTCTCTTAGTGGAAGTACAGTACTACCTGAAGTTCCCATAAAATACCTGGTTTGGCTCAAACAGTCAGGGGTGCTGCTCATGGAAATTCACAAATCCATACAATCACTAGAGGTATCAAGAAGAAATCTGGAACCAAACATGTGATATTTTAACCAGCTCAACTTTTTACACACAAATATATATGTTCCTGCTGTTCACCACCAGGTGCTGCTAGTGTGCAGCTTTTAGAAAAGCTGAGAGTGAAGCAGCAGATGCTGGTTGTTTCTGCTGAGGACCCTCATGTGGGTTTATTATATTTTTATTATAATCTATTATAATGTAGCAATTATAATTGATTGTAATAAATATAACACTTAAATCGCTTGATTTCTTTACAAGTGTAAGTGCATGGTTTCTATAAAAAGAGGGCCCTCTTGTGGAAATTGCAGACATAACACTCACAGATCTGCAGTTTAGTGTAATCATAGTGCTTAATTTATTTTCTTTAAATCTTAAAAAGTAAACTGCACACAACCAGTCAAACGTTTGTACAAACATGTGTTTTTAACATTTTATAGGTATTTAGAAATAAAGGCTTAAGATTGACTGTAAAACAAAGCAAAAAATTTCAAACAGTGTTAAATGTGAATGTTGGAAACAAATAATCTTTAGTAAAATTAGGTCTCTGTCTCTATGTACTCTTTCTCTTCCTGTTGTCTCACTTTCTCTGTCTCTCTCTGTTCTTTGTCTCTCTCTCTTTCTCACTGTAGGTGTTCCTATTCAGTCCGGTGTTGCATCGCTCCAGCAAGGTTCTTCTAGTGGTAGAAATGGTTCTAGTTTCCACGGCTGTATCCGTAACCTGTACATTAACGACCAGCTTCAGGACCTCTCTCAGTTCCTGCTGCAGGGTGGTGTGGTGCCCGGTTGCCAACCATGCCAGCGCAGTGTCTGTGTGCATGGGCAGTGCCACGCCACTGGTCAGTCTGCTTTCAGCTGCGAGTGTGAGCCGGGCTGGACCGGTCAGCTCTGTGACCAGCAGGTCAACGACCCCTGCCTTGGTAACAAGTGAGTTACTCTTCGATTTAAATACACAAATGACTTCCCCTTTAATAAGATATATTTAATACAGGCCAGTTTCTACTTTACAACTTAGTTGGCTGCTTATTATATTTTTATTATAATCACTTAGAATTTATTATAATTTAATTAATAATTAAATATCTAGATTTCCACAAGAACATTAAAAGTGTGATTGCTATAAATGCAGCGTTTGAAGTAGGGCATTAACAATATTTTTTAACAAAGCCGAACATGCAGCGGATTAACGCAGGCGTCCAACATTGAGCAACTTTTATTAAAGTTCTCTGTAACATTAACAGTCAACATGACAATTAAAACAAAACAAAGGCTGATGGCTTGAATTTTCTGATAAAGTTAAGTGTAGAACAGAAATTGTGAACAGTTTAAGCCACTCAGCGTCCTCTAGACTGGACACTCCCTGCAGTGCTAGCGTTAGCCATGTTAGCTAGCGGAGTTGTTTCAGGTGCAGAGCGTCGGTTCTGTTACTGTACTTTAACATCGACTTACAGCTTGTGCAGGTCTCCGTGCTGTTTGTGTGTCTAGAGTGAAGGATTTCCACACGTGATGTGGGTCTGTCTTCTCTGCCGCATGTCTCATGTGTTTAGATTCCCCTCGCGCAAACATTACCGCCCTTGTTTTGAAGGGACTACAATAATAGGTTAAAACAAGGAACGCATTTTAACGTAAGCCAATCAGAGGCAGAGATTGCATTGCGCATACAAGCGAGCGCACAGAGAGAGGCAAAAACAAAACAAAAAAAAAAAAAAACAAAAACCACGACTTCTCTCACGGGGCATCAACTTGCGCCTCTGAAGTTGACTAGTTGACTTTTGTGTAAATGCCCTGGTTTGGAGACACCTAGAACATTGGTTTTATGGGCAAAAACAGTCTGGTCACTCTGGGGTATCAGACGGGAATGTTTTTACTTTTTTTATTCAGCACACCACATTTTACCAATCAACCATGAAAGGGGTGTTAACTAGCTGTCTCTTAACAAAACATTTGTGGTTAAGGATGGCTGAAAACAGGGGGCACACACTGCTCTCTCCTGAAAAGCGCATGCAGCCGTGTTCATGGGCTGACAAACAGTGACATACTTTTTTTGACAAAATTCAATCCAGGCTCAGATGAAAAGTAGAACCGAATTCAGGCTATAAAAAGTGCAATAATATTTATAATAAAAATAAAACTTAAAATTAAAACTTGCACACGAACATTTTCATACCACAAATAATAAGTTCTGATGTATTTTATTTTACCATGGATGATTAGAATATTTACTTCTTCAAAATATACAACTACCATCTAAAGTTTTTAGGTTTGCAGCATTTTTGTAGAACTTATTTTAAGACTATATCTCAGAAACTGATGAAGATACAAGACTGAACCTGTATGTACTGTCTGATGGACACAAAAAAAACATTTACTGAAGTCTGAGATGATTTCAATATAATAGATCCGATATGATACTGGAGTTTTAGTAAACATTTTTTTGGCATGAAGTTTTGATATGTTAAATGGAGCAGAGCGGGTAACTGTGACTTCTCTCTCAGGTGTGTGAGAGGCACCTGTGTGCCCATAAACTCCTACTCGTACAGCTGCCGCTGTGTGCCGGGCTACACTGGTGTTCTGTGTGACGAGGAGGAGAGCTTCAGTCCATGCCAGTCTCTGACCTGCAAACATGGGCACTGCCACGTTTCCGGCCTGGGCAAGGCCTACTGCCAGTGTAGCAGCGGGTACACGGGGCAGCACTGTGACAGAGGTATGCAAGTGCACACACTCACTCAAACACATACAGTACAGTGCAAAGGTCTTGAGTCCCCAATCATTTCTTCATATTTTGCTTTCAAACAGAGAGACTTTCTTGTATTTTTAATGTATTTATGAATAGCAGACATTGAGACATCATTTCTTGTTAAGCTACTGAGTTCCGTGTACAGGACAAAAACCACATTGTTCCTTCTAAATCTGAGGTTTGACTATTGACTGGACTCTCCTCTCCAGAACCCTGATATAGAGTTTCCCAGGGAGGCTGAGAAGTGTGATCCCTCCATAGTTGAGGGATGCTCTCCGGTCCTCTTTTTAGAACAAAGGCACCACTGTCCTGGTCTGTCTGTCCAGAGGCATTGTCCCTGACTTTAACACAATGTTGAACAGGCGTGTCAACCAGGACAGTCCTACAAAATCCAGAGCCTTCAGGTATTCAGGGCGAATCTAAACGTTTCATGACCAACCAAACGTCACTTTCCATGGCCTTACCGAACTCCTCTTACAGATTTAGCTTTGGTGGCCGTCAGTGTTCCGCATGGCTTACTGGTATCTGTCAGTTACCTCCAGTGACCCACAGGCTACCTGTGTCTGTTAGGCCTCCTTCTTTAGCTTGATGGCTCCCCCATCTCTGGTGTCCACCAATGGGTTCAGCAGTTCCCACCACGAGAGGCACCAACAATCTTGCAGCCACAGCTTTGCACAGCCACAGCTACATCCAGGTACGGAACAAGATCCAATCTGGACTCAATGTCCCCATCCTCCCCCTGCACGTAGTTGGTGTTCTGCCAGAGCTGGAACAGGAGCGTCTACTAGATGCTCCCAGCAAACCCTCACTACAAACTTGGGCCTGCCAGATCTGTCTGGGCTTTCAGTTGACAGCTGTACCTCTCTTCACTTGAGTGTCCTTTCACGTTTTCTCTTGTTTTGGAGACATGGAGCAGGCTTACGACCGTGTCCCATGCAGTGACCTGTTGGGGGTGCTTTGGCCATTTGTTCCCTGTATGAATGGAGCAAGAACATGGTTTGCGCATGAATGTGGGACTCCACCAGTTCAGCCCCTTTGTCACTGGTCCTGTTCATAATACTTAGTGACAGGATATCAAGGCACACCTAAGGGGCAAAAGGTGTCCGGTTCTATGGCTTCAGGATTGTGTCGCTGCCTTTTACGCATGATGTGGTCATGTGGGCTTCATCAGTCAGTGATCTCTAGCAGGGATTGGGACGGTTTGCAGCTGAGTGTGCAACGACTGGGATAATGATTAACACCTCAGAGTCTGAGGACATGGTACTCCAGAAACGGGTGGATTGCTCACTTCAGGTCAGGGAAATTGCTGCCCCAAGTGGAGGTGTTCAAGTATCTCAGGGTCTTCACAAAGCAAAATGTTTTTTTTAAAAAATGGTGTGGCTCAAGACCTCAAGTACTTTACGTGCTTTAAGTATTTCACATACTTTGCTTTTAAGAACATACTTCCATACTTTTCATACAAATGCAAATATTTTAATACCTTGCTCAAATGTTTTATATTGTTTTGGTTATTTACAGTTTGTTAAATTAAACAGAAATCGCAGAAAAAAATGCAGTATGATATAAAACATGAAAACCTTTGGACCGGACAAATTTGGCAATATTTAAATGCTGTACACACACAAAACATGTGATTTGAAGGTTAAACATTTGCATATGACTGTGTGAAACTGTCAATTTTTTCATCTTTGGTGGTTTAAGACAACTTTTCTTTACATTTCTTGTATGTAGTTTAGTGGTAATCCAGCTTGTAAATGTTTCATATCTGCTGTTATTTTGATTGTGTTGCTGCTTATTAACCTCTAACCCTGCGGTGCTTCAGCTGTGGTACAGGCTTTATCAGACTGAATGTAGCAAGCACACTAACACTAACGGCTTAAATCTTTAACCCCCTGACCTTAAAGCTGCCACTGACAGTGCTCTCGACCCCACAGAGGTCCGCCAGGTGAGAGTGTGTGTGTGTGTGTGTGTGTGCGCGATCATCCCCTTCATTGCCTGAACTAATGCTCTGCTCTTGTTTCTTTTGTCCTTATTCCTGTCTTTGTCTTCTAAAAAGAGCATTTCTCATCCATCACACTTTAATCTGACCCTCATCTTGTAAACACACCATCACACGCTTCATTTTACCGTAGAGAGATGTTCTATATCGGAGGGGTCTTGGCTTTAGTGCAGGAGCTACAGGGCTAATGTAGCTAGCAAGTAAAGGATGCTTAGACCTACAATTAGCACGAAGCTAACTGCATGTCAGTCATCACAAACTCACTTTTAACATGTTTCTGTTTGTGGCATCCTGTTTGCCAACTCCCTTTTTTCAATTTTCTAATTCACTTTAAGTAGTGCAAGGAGCAACACAAGAACAAGAGAGACAGCAAGAACAAACACACAACGGCAACAAAACAAAAGGACAATACAACATTTAGTGCAGCTGACAGAAGCAGCTACAGTTCTGTCCTAGTTTGTCTGGTATAATAGTTGTGCAAATAATGGCAGGAGAATGGGTATTTATTAATGAAGGGTATTTAATATGGCAGTTGGGGTGCAGGTTGTTTCAGGCAGAACAGTTCAGCCTCATACCTTCAGTGATAAAACGGTGATGGACTACATTTGGGGTGAATGGGAGGAATGGGGTTTTTAACTAGATTTTTAAAATCTTTGCCTTTAATGTGTCCCTTTGTCTCCCCCTAGAGGTGGCGTGTAGGGGAGAACGGGTCCGAGATCACTATCAGAGGCAGCAGGGCTACGCGGCCTGCCAGACCACGGAGAAAGTCTCCCGCCTAGAGTGTAAAGGCAGCTGTGGGGGCGGGGCTTCCTGCTGCTCCGCCCTCCGCACTAAACGCAGGAAATACACCTTCCAGTGCACGGACGGCTCCTCCTTCGTCCAGGAGGTGGAGAAGGTGGTCAAGTGTGGCTGTACGACATGTCCATCCTAAGAAAAAAAGGAAAAACATCCTAGCCTTCCCTTACTCATCTGCTTCCCTTTACTCTGTTTTGTTTTTATGCGTTTGGTTTTTTTTTTTTTTTGTCAGTGCTGGACTCTAATGGTTGCTTCCCTCAGAAGAGAAGATGAATTATTGTAAGATACAGAACAAACCTATTTTTTATTAAGAAGCAGAGAAAAAGGACAAAAAATAGATTTTAGTAGTTTTTCTTTTGCAGTCATGATAGAACTGTGATTTTTTTGTCAAGAACCTCAGAGAAGAAAGGAGGGCAGACGTCAACCTTTGGTTATTTTTTCCTCTTTTTTTCACTTTCTATCTGCTTCTTTACGGGTTTTTGGACTGCTATTGGCTCGTTTCACCAGGACGACCAGCCGAGGTGAGATGTCACCATGGAGACAGATATTGAAAGAGGAATAAAAGCCCGCTTAGTTACACTCTTAAAAAAATATGCCGCACACCCTTAAACAAGGGGTTCCTTTAAGGTTCTTTAGTAAACACAATGGTTATAAATAGAACTCCGAGCCATTCACATGATGGAGAAACCATATGGTTCTCTAAAGAACCTTAAAAATGGTTCTTTTAAAAATGTTTTTTAGTATTAGAGTCAATGAGCTTCGTTTGGTACTACACAGAGCCACATTTTGCTGTGTAGAAGAACCACTTTCGGTTCCTGTGTTTAAAAATGAAGAACCTTTTAAGTGCGTGGTGAAATAGTTATCGATTTAAAGGTTCTTCCTGGAACCTTTACGTTATGTGGAGGTTCTTTAAACTTGGTTCTTTAAGGAACTATTCATTGAAAGGTTCTGTGGGGAACAGAAAGTAGTGCAAAGAACCCTTTTTGGAACCTTTTGAGAGCATTGCTTCCCATTAAGACCTCCAACACACACAGACACACACTCTCTCTCTCTGTATGTGAAGCATTGTGTATTTATTGTACCCTCACAGTACTTAAAACTGTATTTCCCTCTTTCCCATGTAGAGTTACAGTCGGAGCCTTTTAATATATATTAATTAATTTATATTCATCCTCCTAACAATGTAGATCACTCATTAGCTTATCGAGTAGCCAAACTAACATTGTGTTTCTTCAGAGGTTGGTTTGACCAATTTACCGGATTAAAAAAGAAAAATGAAAAAAAAAAAAAAAAATCCCTGAAACCTTAGTGGTGTTAAATCTTCAAATGTGAAGTGTATATTTTTGTTGAATATCTTTAAACTTTGTATGGTGACAGAGATGTACTTTACATTAGAGTTTAAATGTATAGTGTACTCCCCCTCCCCAATGTATTCTATCTAGAGCGCCACCGTTTGTAGGCTGAGAGAGTAGCGTTAGTCCAGAAATCTCTTCTGAAGATGTTTCTCCTCCAAAAACCCTTTTAACTCCATAAATAGGAAGAAAAACTGTGACTTTTTTCTAAACGATACTACTTTGATACCCCCTCCCCGTTAACATGTTGCTGCTAAATCTGTATTGTAGACCCAGGTGATGACGATAATGATGACAATGATGATGTTTATTGTAGAGGACGGTGCTCCTTCACTGAGGAGCACATTATCTTACTGATCTTTAAATAAAAATGTTCCTTCCTTCTTACAGTGTGGTTCCAATGTGTTGAGCACTATCTTTTAACCAATCTCACAATCTGTTTAAAAGCATAAACACTCAAATCTGGTTTTATGAAGCCAGTATGAAATGTAATGGATGAAGACAAAAGTGGAACTCTTGAGGAAGAGGGAATTATGTTTAAATTATGTTTAAAGTTTAAATTGAAAGAAACAATTCTGTCATTCGGTCATGTGAACACACCACAGTACAGAGTGTGAACAGCACAAAATACTTTCTCTGCATTAAACCTTCACCAAGTGAAGCCGTGGGCAGCTACGAACACAGCGCCTGAGGAGTACATCAGAGGTGCCTAGCAGGCCTGGGAATCAAACCCGCGACTTCCTGATTCACTAGGCTACCAGCTTTTCCCAGTCTGAGGGCGGGAAATGTTTTTTCTTTCCAACAGTACTAGGGACACCACACACACACACAGAGTAAACCTTCAGTTTTTGTGGATCCGCATTCTAACTGATTTTTTTTTCTGAGAACTGAACTGTATTACCGTCACCAGTCCAGTGGTGGCGGTAATACACTGAAACGTCAATCGCCATGACTGCTTCGTGTCTTGTCCTCGTATTTTAGTGATTTAAATGGGATGGCATGTAAAATGTAAATAGACAGAATGCAATGATTTGCAAATCTCATAAACAATATTTTATTCCCCTCCCAAAAAATAGGAAACATATGTAATGCTTAAACTGAGACATTTTAGTATTTCATTAGAAATATGAGATCATTCTGAATCTGATGGCAGCAAAGTTGGGACAGAGACAACAAAAGGCAGAAAAGTAACTGGTACTAAAAAGAAACATCTGAAAGAAAATGTTACAGCTAACTGGATTAAGTAGCAACAATAATCTACTGAGCAAAAAAAGAACCTGTTACGAGAGGCAGAGTCTCTCAGAGGTAAAGAGGGACAGAGGTTCAGCAATCTGCAAGAATATGCGTCTACAAATTGTGTAACAATTTTAGAATAATTTCCCTCAATCTAAAAATACAAAGATTTTGAACATTCAACCATCTACAGAACATAATATTCCCATGATCTTCAAGCCCTAAGCCTGATGTCATTAAGATCATTGTCTGTGATCACTGTTCACCACGCCTTACACAAATGCAGGTTAAAGCTCTATCAAGCAAAGAAAAAGTAAAGTGAATACAGAAGTGCTGTCTTCTCTGGGCCAAAGCTCATTTTAAATGGAGTGAGGCAAAGTGGAAAACTGTTTTATGGTCCGAAATAGAAATGGAAATATCAATGCCCAGTTCCTAATCCTGCATCTCTGATCGTATGGGAGTGCACAGGTGTCTGTTGAATTTTCAGTGTGTGTATATCTGCATATGAGTCATCAATGAATGCTCCAATCCAAACAATGTCTTTTAGCAAGACGAGACTAAACTGCAGACTTCATCTATTTCAACAACATGGTTTTGTAGTAGAATCTGGCCATATTTCAGAGTGAGTGATTGTGAACACAGCACAGCACAGCACACAGTGCACCACAACCAAATGTGACCTCTGCATTTAACCTATCCTTGAAGGAAGAGCAGGCAGCTAACAAGCGCCCAGGGAGCAGTGCTTGGGTACCTTGCTCAGGAGTACCTCAGTGGTAACTTTACACGGCCCAGGATTGCAACCTTGTGATCATGGGGTGAACACCAACTGCCTCCTGGCGCATCACGAATAAGAAAATACGACCCAAGTAGACACAAGACTGTTAAGCTACTACAATCCTATATCAGACAAGACTGGGACGATAACCCTCTCCCAGGAATTCCTCGGTTCCCAGAGGTTTTATGGACTGTCATGTTACTGCCATCAAATTCAAAACAACCCCAGTTTAAACATTTTCTATGTTCTATTGTGAATAAAATATGTCAATGAGATTTGCAAATCATTGCGTACACAACTATTTACTATATAAATATGCAGACAAGATATCATTTAGATATTAAAATATATTTACAGAAACCTACCAAATAAGCAAGTCTGTAGCCTGGTATCTCTGAAGCACTGCCTGTGATCTTTTCCTGCCCAATTATATTCACAAGCCAACTTGTTGGTCAAGACTGCTTGCAGCAATCAACGCAGTCCCTTCAACATCACCTCCTCCAATCAGTGAAAGACCTAAAAGCATATGAAAAGAATGTCTGTGAAAAATATGAGCACTGGATATAGTTTACTTTACACTCTGTACATGATCCCCATTCACCCTCACTCACAATATCATTAGATAAACAATTGTACGGCTAGAGTTTAGGCAGGTTACTCGTACAGAAGCGTGGTTGGTAGAACAGGTTCAATGAACTGATTGACTTTGACTCAATCCATTAGTTTTTTAAAATATGAAAATCAGAATAATAGTTTAATATAATTTTAAAAAATATATATATATACAAAAAACATTTGTTCGGAGAATTTCTGAACATATTTATTGTATCCTGCGTGAAACATTTTTTCGAGTGAATAAAAGGCAAATAAAAAACGTCCAGAATGAATTCTAGATCATTTCAATTTCCATGAGCATTTGCAACCCACAAACATCGGCGGCCGCTATGACAGCACCCAGTTCCCTTAGGACAGTGAACAGACTAGGCATGGGCCAGCTACCAATATACTATTATACCACGGGTTAATAAATCCACCATTTCCAAAATTACATGGTATCATTATATAATGTCAAATTTCTGATTAACACGTCCCCCTCCCCCCTCTGGTTGACAGAGTAAAATTACAGATGCTGAGAAAAAGCCTTTATAAATGGTTACTTTTACTACATAATAAATGTTTATCAAAGAGTGTTTAGTATAAACATGTCAAACGAGCAGACAAACTCGATCACGTGCTCTCCCCGTTACGTGTGTGTCAATATTAAATGACATTACACAATGTCAGTGAGATGAGTTACTCCCTCACGGAGCAGCACTGTACTCAGATCAGTCACAGTCACTCCGAAATGTTTAAGCCGGTTCCAGAAAATCAGCAAACGAGGTCATTATGATATAATCGATTATGTTCTGCCACTGCAACGATTATGTGATTAATTTCAACACCTCTAATAACTGTTCTGGGTAAAATTGTTCTAAAACATGTTAGGTGTATGTAGATTACAGGTAAAAATACTGTACACAAGCAATTGCTTACAGGAGTCGAACCGTTAGAAATAATTACACACCTTTCTTGAATCAACACTGAACGATATTTCAACTCCAAAACCTCTCGGCGCGTGAAGGTAGCATTAGCAACCTTGCTAGGAAATGCGGCGGAAGGCTAGCACATTAGTAGGTATAGTGTAAAGTAACCTTATAGAAACGGTGTGGACGATATTTACTGAAAAATAATACTTCACAAGCAAATACATAATCTTCTTAAAACACTGACGTACAAATCCGTATTTAACTGTTTAGCCCTAATGCTGACCGAAGACAACATCTACTGCCAATGCTAAGCCCTTGGGGCAATTCGTCGTTAAAAAAAACGAAAAAAGGCAGTGATATAAACCTACAAACGTCCATTTATAACATAAAACATGCCTGACACGTTTATTCTTTTTAAAAAGTAGAATATACTCACGTATAATTTTCTGAAGACCTCCTGTCGCGGCCAGTTTAAACCATAAGCCCGCCAGATGAACTGCTCATGCGTGAGAACGCGTCCACCTGCGGTTTGTCTGGAATTAACAACGCGTGTCGTCAACATTAAAGTATTATTCTTAGGCGCTTAACTACGTCTTTCAAAACAATAACCACACTCTCAAAGCAATTCCTTTCAGCACGAATAATGTTTTCTGATTCTAAAATCAACCATTGCAGCCTGCATAGCATTAACATTAACATTAAATGTGGCAAACTCCCTACCTTCCCTGCAAAACCCTCTACGTGAATCAAAACACTAAATAAACATTGCAAAATTGCATAACTCACTCAAACAGCTGCCGCTATTTTAAAGTAAATTGCTTGATCAGACACTCCATGCGATTTTTGTGTTACCAAATGATAAATGTGACTAGTGTTTCGAAAATATAATTTGGCAATTAAAAGTTACGTGCAAGCAATGATAAGATGATTTTTGTTGTTGAACAAAGTTTGCTGATATGCTTATATTCATTTGGAATTTACAACTTGGACTAATGGCATGGTCACTGTAGTTAAGCGCCCAAGAAAAACTGTAATACGCTATCCGTATATCAATATTGATTTCACAGCTAAGCATAAATTGATTCAGTGTTGAAGAACCCTCCATAAATCAATGTTGATTTATCATCCCTGAGCATAAACTGATTCAATGTTGAAGAACCCACATATATATATAATAAACCCCCACTTATTCACAGTTCAAGGTGTTCGTGGTTTCAGCCAGCTGCAGATATCCCCCGCATTTTTTAGCTTTTTTTTTTTTTTTTAAGAATAGTAAGAATAAAGAACAGTAAGAATAACATACAATAAATAGATTTTATGTACAATATATCAAATTATTCCTTGTGCAGGTTCAGTATTACTTATAGTTTCAGAAACCTGGTTTGACTAATTCCAAACAATGGCTGGAGGAAAATAATAGAAATGTTTTGTTCATAAATATCAGAAATAGCATGTTTTTTTCTTACAACCGGAGATTTGCTCCAGTGTTAGTATTCCATAATCATTTATTGCTGCACAATCAAACATCATCCACACCCAGGTACAAAACTCCTTTATTATAATTCATCACACATTCCACTCTTGATTGCCATGAATTCAAAAAAGAAAACTTAAAAAAAGAAACAAACAAACAAAGGAAGAAACAGTAGTCTTCTACACACCAAGCCTGAATCAGCATGATCATCATCTGTAGGCAGTGTTACAATTCACCGTATTCCTTTCATTTAGTCGCCTCTGCAGTGACCCACCACAGAGGGGCAGCACTAACACACTTTGAGCTGATAACATGTCAGTGGTTTCTTACATGAAGGTGTTACTGATAAGCCCTGGATACCTCAGTTATATTCCAGCCCAGTTCAGCAATCTTAACATTCAAATGTGTTGGACGTGAAACACAATTACAATAGAAGACAATGGGCAGTTGCCTTACAGGAATTCTTCATTGTTTTTATTTTAATCTCTTTCTGTTATATCTGTAGCCCACAGTAGATCACTAGTCACACTCTCCACATTTCCCTGAACTTAAAAAACAGAAAACAGATTAAAAACCTGCTCATAATAGGAAAGGCGCTGAACTGCATCAGTAAACATCCATTTAAATAATATTTTTGAGGAAAACAGGAATCCATCACTCAGCGTTTGTAAATTCAGCTGTGAATGTGAATGACTGGTCCAATATGTAGCAATTTGTTCCCATTATTGCAGCGTTTTTACCTTAGACATGATTAAAATCAAAGGAAGATAACTGTGACTATGTTACTTATATTTTTACTGTGACCAATCTGCGTAAGAGCAGCTTTGGTAAGAAATTCTCTCAGTTCTTTTCCTCCCAACAATATTACTGTTACAGGGGAACAGCTGGAGCTACGAAGCTTTGGCTGTTACTTTGCCTCGTTAAATTTACTGTCTGTGGTAACTGAGCACAACCCACATACACAGCATACAGAGATCAGAAAGGAGAAAAACTGGAGTATCTCCTTCGAATATCTGCTGTGTTCTATCGTAACATTGTTTGTAGGCCGTATGTTTTCTGTTTTTTTCTGAGTTCAGGGAATCGTTCACATTATGGTCTGCGGTAGCTGAGTAGTCCAGACAGAGCAGACAGAGATCAGGATGGAAAATGTTAGTAAAATATTCCTTTAAATTAGGTCACCAGATATAAGCCTCAGCCAAGGCTCCAGTAGGAAGTTATAAACACTTGGAAGAGACATATTTTCTTTTCTGGACGGGCGAGGACTTGTAGGTGGCCTGTTCCTGTTTGGGCCTTAAAAACTTCCCTGGACGGTTTGGAGTTTTGATGATTTGGAGTTCAAAAACAATGGAATAGATAAAAATAAGAAGTAACAATATATTTCCTGAAAAATCAGTCAGTCTTTAACCCCTAAAAGCACTCTCACCCTTACAGTGCTCTTACTAAAATATGATCTAACCCCGTATTACTGATTATTCACCTACGTGCATGTTTCAGCCCTTTATTTAACACACACACTATGTTTACATGGATGGCCCATAAACGGTTCACAGTTATCTGACCCTCCACAGCTCTGCCCATGAGTTCAACTGAAGGCCGATCTTTTAAGTAGGCAGGGGAAAAAATCACATTTAGCCTAATGAGAGACTGTACACCTTGGTTTATATCACAATACACACTTTTTTAGTGTGCAACTCACTATTTATTGTGTGTGGGAGGGAGAGAGAGAGAGAGAACTGGACATATGATGTGAGGGGTATTGTTGCATAATCAAGGGTTCATAAATATCCGACTGACAGATTGAGTAGAAAGTTCACCAGCTTTAGCAGTTTTAAAACTGCTAGATAGCTAACATCATAGCCTACTGTAGCTTAGCTGATGTTAACCTAATGGGACCAACAGAACTGCTAGTAAGCTAATTTAGCATCTTAGCTGACAATGCTAGCTACTAGCATGGCGGAACTGGTTCTTATGCCACATTTACATGTTGTGGAAAAAAATGTTTGGTATATTTTTCATAGTGGAACTATAATGATAACTATAATGCAATAAGACCTAGGTTGTTTTAGGGTTGACCAAATAGCGAGTCTGCAGCAACGGCAACTGTTATTACTTGTTTTGAACTGTTTATTAATGATTTTTAAACTGTCTACAATCTAATTAACAACCTGATAAACTAAGGGGAATCTTATTATAAATTGTTACCACTATGTATATAATGGTGTCCATGGCTAACACATCCAGCGGTAAATAAAACATTTCCAGCATTGACAGTCTCTACAGCCTTTCATTAGGCTAAATGGGATTTTTAGTAGGAGATACAAAAACTAGTGGGCAGAGCTTGGAGATGTCAGGTTCTGTGAGATTAGGCAGCTATAATAAGAAGGGCTTTATACACGCAGTGGTGTGTGTTTAAATATTTGAGTTTTTGCTCATTCTAATCCTCAGGAATCCTCCTAAAGGCAAAACTTGCTGAAGATCACACGTATAGATATACCCCCTCCAAAAGAGTCGAGAAATTAGGAAACAAAAACCACTCACCCAGCGGTACACAAATATGTGTCTTAAACACGTACAATAGAACAGAATTACTGTAAATATACTTTTCTAACTATTAACCTCTCCGACCCCCACTTCAGCGACTGGGCCGAGGCGAAAATAGATTTTACAGCTAAAAATAGATATTTTTTGTCAATTATTTTCCCCCAAACATTAGGTACATAACCCCTCCCTACGATATGAAACTTTAATAAGATCTACAAAATATAGCAATGCCCTTTTTAAAAATAGCTATGCTCGTTTGAATATTCGGAATACATTCAGTGTTCAGTATTCGTGAATGCCGTGGCAGCGTCGCTTAGTGGCCTGCGTCAAGTGATCTGTCGCCATGGTAACTGCGTAGGTAAAGGATCAGTATCTGGTTTGGTACTCGTGATGCCATCTGTTAAAGTCGTTATAGAAGAGAACGATGCTGCCCGACGCCATTCCAGTAATTATACATCTAAAGAGAGAGAGAGAGAGAGAGAGAGAGAGAGAGAGAGAGAGAGAGAGAGGTAGAAAGATAGACAAAGTGTGCGTGAGAGAGAGAGAAGAACAAAACACCATATTCTAACACCTCTTCACATGTAAATGTGTGTGTGTGTGTGTGTGTGTGTGTGTGTGTGTGTGTGTGTGTGTGTGTACCTTTGGTCGTTGGAGATGGCCATGGAGCGGATGGATGCGTCACAGCCAGGGTAAGAGAAGAGCTGTTTGAGGTCGTGAACCTGCCAGACGGTTAAAATCCCTCCATCTCCTCCACACAGCAGGTACTGACCATCCTTACTGAGCAGCATTGCCTACACACAGACACAGAGTTCATAATAATAGTAGTAATACTCCTTCACACTCACACTCTCACACTTCTCGTAGCATGAATCAATGGTGGCTTAAACAGTGACTTTAATCACTATCAGCCTTGTCACTGAACATCAGGGAGGCGTTCCCTCCCTGGATGTTCATCCTGAGAGTGTTTTTGAGATCTGGAGCCCTCCAGAGTACCGATAGTGGTCTGGTACAAATCCAGATCTGCATTTTGAGGAATGTGGTTAGTCCTGTTACGGCAACATTTTGGTGGGAATTGAGAGAGAGTAGTAGTGCCTGTACTGAGATAGCTGTGATAAATGCATGTTTCGCTCCGAGAACATCAA
>JBBPCW010250995.1:0-14093 GCA_037974425.1 Phenacogrammus interruptus
CCCTGTAGGTAGAGAATGGAAGTCGCTTTGGATAAAAGCGTCTGATAAATGCCGTAAATGTAAATGTAAATGTAAATGTAGAGTCCAGAGCATGGAAAGCAGAACCATTATAGCAGTTCTCTATATGAAAGTATGTGAAAGCAGTGTCTAAAGTCCCTGTTGGTGTTATAGTCAGGCATCCATATTGTGTGTACACACTTTTTCACTCCCAGACAACAGCCCAGACGTTGAGCACTGCTTGCACCCACAATCACAAAAAAGCACAGAACTTTCAAAATAATACTATTTCATTCTTTATTGATTCTTCTCCATATCGCCATTGTTTCATCTTCTATATATCACCAAAAATGTTTATTATACAGAGTTTTGATTTGACAAACATTTTCTCTTGACAGCTATAAGAAATCTCTTGATGAATTTGTCAAAGGAAAGAACAAGAAACTCCCTGAAAAACTGAAAGCAAATCTGGTCAGCATCAAGCAGTTAAGGTGAGATATGTACGTATATGTATAATATTAAATATGTAATATCATAAAATATGTATAATATCATTAAAAAAACAAAATAATAGTAATCCATCATTTCTCCAACAGTATGTGTTTAGGTAGGTTAGAATATACAAATTCATACACTCACAAATGGTGACATGTTTGCTTTTATAAGCAAGCATCTCATTAGACATTAGTATGTATAATTTCTTACGATGCAGAACAAATGATGCCTGCAGAACAAATGATGCAGGCAATGTTTTGCACTTGTGACGTTGTTTCTGTGTAACTAAAATTAAAAAAAATAAACAAGATATTTGTTCTGTGGAAGAAAACTAATGGAAACTTTTTTTTTTTGCCAAAAGGGACTATATAGAGGCAAGAGAGAATCTTCCAGACAATGTGAAAGCGGCCTGCTTGTCTACAGCCGCAGATCTGAGAGATTCCTGTCACAAATACTTCCTCAGCACCATACACAGGAATCTCAAGGTACCTACAAACAAGAGACTAAAATAAGATCTAGACTTCTAAGACATCTAACCAGCATACTGCAGCCAATGCGATGAAATCCAAATACTACTACAGAATAAGATCATGCACTAAAGGGCAAATCTGATTGAATTACTTTTAATTACATTGAACAAGTTTCCATGCCTTGTGGCAGAAGTGGTTTTCTTATACGGCCACAAAGTTTTTCTGTTTGCAAGACAAGGACTAAATGAACTACAATACAAAGAATATAAAACACACAAAGACTAATTCTATGAAGCATATTTTGTAATTGTATTTTTGTAATTTTGTAAAGAATAGTAAGTATATTGTAAGGCAGTTCACAAAAAGGGAAAAAACATGTTTCCTCCCTATCTCCTGATATAATCATATTGTTCGTTTCTTGGACATGTATTGTTCATTCCTTGGACATAACCATGACAGGGGACATGTCGAGAGGGTTGTGGTTGATGTAAGAGGGTAAAAATGGCGGTGCTCAGGAGTAGCAGCTCATAGCATGGAGCCAAACGCGACAATATGTTGACCTGACACCCCTTTCACTTGTGAATTAATTTACCTTAAAGGGCCCTCATTGCTGTTATGATAGCACACCATAGAAAAGCATGGCCCACTCTTGAGTCTGAGGTCATCATGCCTTGTACCAAACAAAGCCATTTAGCACAGGATTGTAACTGTTAGACTGCATTCGCTGTCGTGAAGCTACATTAAGCATACTTTTACAGAAAGCACAGATTTCAGATTTTGTTTAGAACATTTTACTAGAAACTATTCTGGATCATTTTGATCTGACATCTCTCTTTGACGTATCTACACAGGAACATTACCGTAAGCTATGGACTCAGGCCTGGTTTTTAGAGAGCCATGATATTATAGGCGATCTCCTCACAGCCCTGAAGGATCAGATGCAGCATTTTACGTACCTTAAGCCTGTCTGCATGGAGGTGAGCACAGCAAAACTACGTTTGAAACTGAGATTCACAGTACTTTTGTAAAATGCTACCATATTGCTACTAAGTGTATGTATAATTCTGTGTGTTTGTGTGTGTGTGTAGGAGCTGTTGCGTGAGCTGCATTTTAAGGTGATGACTGAATATGTAAGGAGGATGCTGAAGAGGAAACTGAAACTAAAAGACAAGCCTGAGCAGGAGGCAGCTGCAGGCTTTCTGTGCGAGGACAGCATCAGAATCAACACATTTTTTCTCCAAGCTGTAAGTACAGAGTCCGTATACCGACATTATTCTTAACCTCATCAAGCAGTGAGTCCTCACAATGTCAGAACCACCAGATTTTGTCTGTGAGTTTCTATAGACATAAAGACAACTGCATAATAATTGTCAAATAATGTTTACATTAACCTACACCACATACAGTTCAAACCTTAACTATCTTAAATGCAACCTCACTCAAAGGAAACCCTGCATCTTTTAGTTTTGAAAGATAAAGCTCTGTTTGTGGGGGCATTCCTTTGTCATGAATACCCAGGGAAATGTCCCCAGCATGAGTGTTTATACAGTATATACTAGTGCTGGGCCGTGAGATTCTTATTGCGCGATAAAAAAAATATGCTCAGCCATGCTGTCACTGCTTACCTCGCCCCCTCGACTTCACGGTCCGCACCTTGGTCTCATTCACTCCAAACTGTTTACGGACACACGCGTTATGAGAGCCAAGAAAACAAAGGATATAAACAGACTCAGAAAACACGCTCCGAGTGTCTCTGTCAGCGTGTCTTCCTCGTTTCGACCGGTTAGTGGCGAGAAAGCAGACATACCCTTCACATTAAAACGTTGATTTACATTTTTTTGTGCCAAATAATTCCTGTGGGTGAATATTTCCTGCAGCCCCAAAGTCTGACTTGACTGGTCCTATAACTCTGGTCTATACTACGCAAGCTATGTTAACTTTTCCGGTTCATGCACGTTTTAAACCTGTCTCGGTGTCTCCGTCGGGGGGGTGGGGGGGTTTATCTCATTGTAATCTTGGCGTTAACGGCGTTAAAAAAATTAATCGATGCCCACTTCTAGTATATACACAAGTGTGCATACACCACATAATCAGTTCCTCAGCACAGCCATCACAGGCATTTGTTTTCTCCTCTCTCATTACATCTGACATTACACTGTCCAACATTTTTTTTTATAACTGTACAGTTCTACAGTCACGTGAGTCGAGAGTATGTGGGTGTCTATGAAAAACAAAGAAAGAGGAAGGATTATGATCCTGAAGAGGAGTTTGAAACAATAGAAACAACAAACAGACATTAAAAAAGTATCGGAAAGGAGAACCTGACTGGGGAAACCATGAGACAGACACATGTGACATTTGACTATATTAATAAGTTGCGTAACTTTAGATGGTAGTTTGAACTGTATCAATATGATCACAGAACAATCCCCTGAATAGACCGCCTCTCCTTTCCCCCAGGGGTCCAAAGAGAGATGGCTGTCCAGTGTTTTACCCAAAGTGTCAGAGGTACTGAGGGTGCAGGACCCAGGGACACTTCAGCTAGAGATTGTTACATTGGCAAGAACCTACCAAGATATAAGGTGAGTATGGGACACAGGCAAAGTGCAACTGTCACAGATGGTCTGCTGCTATACCAAAAAGGTTTTAAAATATTACTACTCAGTTCTGATAATGTGATTCATATTTAATTAAAGCAATGCCCAGTGATTTCAAAAAACTGTTCTATTGCAGCTGGATTCGTTTTATCAGACAGTATTCTTGCACTGCAATTTGGATCTGACTGGCCATTTTCCATAGGAAATCTGTTTCCTTCTTATCGTTTAAGCCATATATTCATGGCAACGTTAAGTGTTGTGCCAATTTCAGTAACAATAATGATGCAACACATGAAAAGCACAGCCATGACACACAAAATCAGAAATTGCACTGTAAGCTGTTACTTGTGATATGTAGTACTCATAAAGATTTAGATGAAATTTAAAGGATACTGTTTGGGCTTTATCAATATGGTGATTATTGATTCAGTATTTAATTTTTTATTTGGTACATTACTGCCATAGTCACTAGACTGACTCACTTCTCCATGATTCCTCTCTCCAGTGAACGCCACGTGCTTGCTCTCCTCCACCTGAAGACTAACCTCTCCAGTACAGACATACGCAACATCAAAGACAGCTTTACTGAGAACAGGAATTCACCGACTTCTGAGCTTCCACTGTCTTTCTTCTGCTATGTACCAGTTAAAAAAATGCTCTTATAATTGCTGTGAGTACAAGGTAATTAGTCACATCATGCTGTAAAGGGCTGTTGTGATCAGCTATAAAACCTGCTATAAATTAAGGACATGGCTTAGTATTAACACATGTTTACACGATACTGTGCTATAAATAGGGCAACTTTAACACAGATTTCCTATATGCTATTTCATCGCTTTGTGTATCAGTGCTGAAAAACAACAGATAATCTCTAGTTACAAAACTAGAACAACAGTATACGAGGCTTGAATACAATATCATCCTTGAAAGTTATTAAGCTTGTGGCTACAGATACCACAGTTAAGACAGTGTTTAGTGCCGTGTGCTGGTAGTGTGATATTTCTTATCAGTCCTGTTTACACATAATGACAATTATCACACAAAAAGCATTGATAGCATGTAATTCATACATTCTGCTGTATCTTTGGACAATACTGCCTCTGTACATACTTTATTCATTATGTGTAATATCCTTTTGACCCTTGTTTCTAGAATATATTATTAATAAATCATAGGGCTGTCAAGTGATTAAAATAATTTAATCGAATTAATTACAAGCTCTGGTTAATCAATCTAAATTAACCGCATACATTTTTTGATCCCCCCAAAAAAACTATGGGAGGGGGAGCATGCTGCTGTCACGGCTCGGTCAGTGGCTGTTAGGGGCCACTGCTTTTCTGTTGTTTTTTGGTCTTTTATTTTGACATTCTGTTCTGTTTTCCTGCTTGTTTCCTGTTTCCACCTGTTTTGCGTTTGTTCTTTGATTTCTGTCTGTATTTAAGTTCTGTTTGTGTAGCCCACAGTTGTCTGTCCATCGCCTCATTTCTCCTCGTGTATGCCTTTGTCTAGATCCTGTTTTTCATATTATCCTGTTCATGTTTCTAGCGGCCCTTGTGCCAGGTTTTTGTTTCTGTTTTGTTTTGTTTTGAATAAAGTCAACCACTGCATGGATACCTGCTTTCCGGTTAGACCTGGCCCCCATGACATCTGCGTGACATCCTCGAAAAGGATAAGCAAAACAAACAAAAATGAATAATTCTCAGGGTAGGCGTAACGGTAATTAAGTTTTGACGTTGAATGTGCTTGTGTATAAGAAACCTAACGAGTCACAATTGTTGATGACAATGCAATATGATGTGTTTAATCTATCCTGCCCCTGGTTCCTTTAATCGTCATGGTAAAGATACTTTGAGCTAATATTTTTCTACAAAGCACAATTCCACACAAACATTCCCCGTATGTACATTATTTATTTCTTTGTTTGTTTATATTGGAATGCCCTTTGATCTGCATAGTTGCTGCATCATAAACTTACTGCCTCCAAAATGACCACAAGTTTAAAGGTCTCTACAGGATTTTACAGGAGTCGTAAAAGAACAATTTCCCCAAAATATGTAAGAAGATTTAAGACCATAAACAATATAAAGGTACCCTTGAAAGTATCCCTACATTTGTTAAAAAAACACTCTTTATACTTACCCATCTCAAGATGGTTCTTTAGAGCAGTGGTCCCCACCCTTTATTTCGTCATGGACTGGTTTAATATCAGAAACTATTATCACGGCCCGGCCTTTAAGGAGTGGCAGATAAATACATATACGTATTTATACAAATAAATGATACGCATAAAAATGGGGATATTTTAAATATATACCAGTACCACATGATCCACGGCCCGGGGATTGGGGACCACTGCTTTAGAGAACTGAAATGGTTCTTCACACATATCTGGGCTGCCATAAATAATTTCTCCCAGTTCAAGCTGTTTATTGAATTCATTTAAAATTCTTTGTTTTCATCCATAATTATAATTATTGTTGTTGGTGTTATTGTTTTTTATTACATTTCAGATGCTTCAATGCTCATATTCCAGTGTAAAAATGAGAGGAATACTCTGCGTGGCTTCTGATGGCCTTCATCTCCTAATAAAGTCTCAAACAAACCTTAGCAAAAATAAAAAGGGCATTACAAACAAAGGGCAATGGGGAGTTGCTCAGGCACTTGTGTGTGTGGTTTTAGCATAAATAAATAGAAGAGTTAATGAAATGCATGAAGTGTATTATGATTTATTTCACAGTTGCTTCTGATGTGGGCCCTAGCGGCTTCATATCTTTTGGTAATGGTCACCATGCTCTTCGGGTTCCGCTCTTTCAAGTTGCTGGTGAGACAGAAACCGACTCAAATGAGTGAGCTGTGTTGATTCTTATAAATGATGAGGTTCATTTCAGTCAGAAACTGCTGCAAAATTGACTGTTCCTTGGTTATTTCAGTTATACAAGTGTGATATCTGTCAGATGTCTCATATTTTCAGTCTGCTCCAGCCTGCAGACAAAAAGTATAAGCTCAACAACATAGAAGTAGTTCCTAATTTGTTGTGATTCATAGATTCAATTTGCGAAAGGCTATTTGTTATTAGTAAAATAATCATCTTTCCAAAAGAACCTCATAAAATCCTGCCATTAAATACCATTAGGAACTAGCTAATATATGATTTCCCTTATGAGCACATAAACATTGCAAAGCTTCTTCAGAAGAGCTTGATGCAGCTGCACTTATGAATCTGTTAGAAAACAACTGGTTCAAACAAATCCCAACAGTCCTCCAGCAAATGTTCAGCCACGCCTTCGCTGCCTGAGGATGTTACAAACATAACTGCATTGTATTTATTAGATTAAGCTCTGGCTCTGTTCGCAATGATTCTTCAGGCCAAGGGAGGCCTCATAATAACCAGGAAAAACAGAGAGAAATGCCAGAAAAGAAAACCTCAAGCTTCTGTGAAGCACTGGTAAAATCTATAGCAAACACCAAATGGAACACCTTCAGTTCATTAAGCACTTTGTGACCACACATTAATATTTGAATGTAACCACACATTGTTACTTTCTTACTTTCCCCTCAAGTGAAACAAACTTGGATAATACTTTACTCTGAGAGATTACAGTAGATGTTTTGCTAATGTATTGTTAATGTAATGTCTGTCTGTGTATTTAATTAAGAGACGATAATATTTAAATAAATTAGTTTAATATTAAAAAAATTTTTTTTTAAAAATTAAAAAATAAAAAAAAGGCTATGAATGATGATAGCACAGCTATACACACATCTGTGTTATCTGTGTTACTGACAGGCCGGGAAAAAAAAATAAAATAAAAAAAAATAAAAAAGTTAATGTAATGTAATGTATTATTGACAGTTGTTGCATAGATGCTCTGACTCTGCAGTATCTCGGTAAAATATTTGACATGGATTTAAGCTGTTTTCAGGTAAGAAACATTTGTGGACTTCTTAAGCACTGATGTACGTCGCTCTGGATAAGAGCATCAGCTAAATTCTGTACATGTAAAATGTATATTTTGTAAGCACAACTTATCTTCAACTTTCAACTAAATATTTATTGACGGTTGAGTGTTGATTTGATCCATTTGAGTAAGGATATCCCTAAATGAATGTAAATTCTATTAATGGTGTGCCTAAATTGAACCCTAACATGGATTTCAAGCCACAATCTAAACCTAATCATTAATTTTACGTGTTGTTGATAATCTATTTAAGCACCTGTTGATGTTCTGTAGGGGACTTTCAAAATCAAGGTTTGATCCTAACTTGTGCAACAGTTATTCAGTGACATCTGTTGTGGGGTGTGTACCTGGGACAGTTACCTGTTTTGTTGGAAGTTACCAGTAAATGTGATAGAGTCCAGAATGGTGTGGTGACTGAGCATTCATCAAACCTTGCTGGACTCTGGGTTTACAGGACAGAACCTGGAGAGCCCTACACCTACCATAAAAGATTAAAAAAAAAAGTAGTACCACAGATTACATCACATGCTGCTTCACTACAGCTTACATTCCTCTGGTCACTGTTTACATTACACTGTTTATACATTACTCTGGTCACTCTGTTAAATTACTCTGCTTACATTACTCAAGTCACTGTTCACTCTGTTTCATATTGCTGTGCGATTATGGCACAATGCACTTTAACATTCCATTTGCACAATGTACATATTGCTGCTACATTTATTTATATAAATGCATATATATATTTTTTTTTTTAATCAGTCTACATATTTCACTTAACTGGTGGTGCTCCTTGTTTGTTACTTACTTTAGATTTATATATATGTTTTTTATTTTAAATTTTACTTACATCTATACGTATATTTACTTGTACTCATTTTTTTATTTTATTTTTCAGAAAATGTCCAGATTTTCATGTATAATTTACTTATTGTTTTAATGTTTGCACAGTCAGTAAGGAGCGGCTCAGGATACATTTCACTGTGTGTTGTACTTGTATGACTGCATGTGACAAATAAAGAATCTTGAATCTTGAATCAGTGTGCCTAAAATTGTACACACCTGCTCTTCCAGTATTTCCTCAGAAATCAAAGGGACTCATAAATTGTCCCCTCTTTGCAGCAGTAATAGCTTTTTATTGAAAAGCTTTACTCTTGATTTTGGAACACGGCTGTGAGGATTTAATTCCATTTAGATGCAACAGCATTAGTGAAGTCAGGTACTGATGTTGGATACCCACTCCATTTCAGCCCAAAGGAGACTGACTGACCTCCATCTCTCCAGAGACTATTAAACAGAGATTCTACATGGTCTGTGTGTGCAGCTGAAAGCTTATGTTAGCTATAGGTTTTCCCGAAAACAGCTGAATTCACAAATTGGTGTGTCTAAATACTTTTGGACATAAAGTGTGTGTGGTAGCTGGTCATCTTACAGAATTCCCCTTTGATCAGCAATAAACAAGTATCAGAAGGCTAAGAAACAAAATGCTTGTCTTGTTCTATGTGGTCTGCCAGTGTTTCATGATAATAGGGGCATTAAAGAAAAGATTAAGTCATGTGTATCAGTCATAATCTATGTCAGGCACTGCTGGCTGGAGGTAGTGGTGCTGTGATGAGATGTTTTTTAGGTCACCCATTTCTTCAGGGATAAAAATGAGAAACATTTATATATCAAAAGATATCTGAACATTCATGCCAATCAGAAGATTTCCGTTTTATTTCATTGTGTGATGGAAAGAGTACTTTGAAGAGCTGATGAAGAAGAGGTGATTGCTGTGGAGCAGCAAGTAGCTGAGATTAGTAAGGATGAAGTGAGGAAGGCTTTGAGAAGGATGAAGAGGGGAAAGACAGTTAGCCCCAAATACAGTTCAAACCTTAACTATCCTAAATGCAACCTCACTCAAAGGAAACATCTTTTAGTTTTGAAAGAAAAGGCTGTTTGTGGGGGCATTCCCAACACTGATGCTGGGCACATACCCGGGGAAATGTCCCCAGGATGAGTGTTTATACAGTATATACATACACCACATAATCAGTGCCTCAGCACAGCCATCACAGGCATTTGTTTTCTCCTCTCTCATTACATGTTCTACATCTGAAAGCAGTTAACTCGAAACTGAAAGTTGACTGGGTTTTTTTCATTTTCCAACAACTTAGCCAGTTAGTGCACATGTGGGAAAACTGAAGACAGATGGAAAAATTCTGTTTGGTACGATCTGCCAAAGCCTGTGTTTTTTATAATGGTGCAGTTCTACAGTCAAGTGAGTGGAGAGTATGTGGGTGTCTATGAAAAACAAAGAAAGAGGAAGGATTATGATCCTGAAGAGGAGTTCAATAGAAACAATAGAAAGAGGAAACAATAGAAAGTATTGACTGGGGAAAGCCTGATCCTTCATGACTATATTAATAAGTTGCATAACTTTAGATGCTAGTTTTAACAGTTTTAATATGATCACAGAACAATCCCCTGAATAGACTGCCCCTCCTTTCCCCCAGCGGTCCAAAGAGAGATGGGTGTCCAGTGTTTTACCCAAAATGTTAGAGGTACTGAGAGTGCAGGACCCAGGGACACTTCAGCTAGAGATTGTTACATTGGCAAGAACCTACCAAGATATAAGGTGAGTATGGGACACAGGCAACGTGGTGCCGCAACTGTCACAGATGGTCTGCTGGCCAGCTCTTAACTCCACATACCAAGAAGCTTTTAAAATATTTCTACTCAGTTCTGATAAAGTGATTCATATTTAATTACATAATTCATTCTCAGTGATTTCAACAACTGAAGTTCTATTGCAGCTGTATTCATTTTATCAGATCATGTTCTTGCAGTGTGATTTGGATCTGACTGGCCAGTTTCCATAGGACATCTGTTTCCTTCTTATCGTTAAAGCCATATATTCATGGCAACGTTAAGTGTTGTGCCAATTTCAGTAACAATAGTGATGCAACACATGAAAAGCACAGCCATGACACACAAAATTAGAAACTGCACTGTAAGCTGTTACTTTACCGAAGGTCAGGTTAAAAGAACGGTGAAAAACAACAGATATTCTCTAGTTCCACAACTAGAACAACAGTATACAAGGCTTGAATACAATATCATCCTTGAAAGATCCCAAGTTATTAAGCTTGTGGTTACAGCTACCACAGTTAAGACAGTGTTTAGTGCCGTGTGCTGGTAGTGTGATTTTTCTTATCAGTCCTGTTTACACATAATGACAATTATCACACAAAAAGCATTGAAAGCATGTAATTCATACATTCTGCTGTAGCTTTGGACAATACTGCCTCTGTACATACTTTATTCATTATGTGTAATATCCTTTTGACCCTCGTTTCTAGAATATATTTTTAATAAATTCTAGGGGTGATTGCTGTGGAGCAGGAAGTAGCTGAGATTATTAAGGATGAAATGAGGAAGGCTTTGAAGAGGATGAAGAGGGGAAAGGCAGTTGGCCCTGATGACATACCTTTGGAGGTATGGAAGTGTCTAGGAGAGGTGACAGTACAGTTTTTGATTAGGTTGTTCAACAAGATCTTGACCAATGAGAAGATGCCTGAGGAATGGAGGAAAAGTGTTCTTGTACCAATTTTTAAGAAGGGAGATGTCAGAGGGCTCGCCACGAGGGAAAACAAAGAGGGAAAACCACGAATGGCCTCCAAGGTTTCAAAACAGGACAACATGGCAAGAAACAGGCAGGGGTGATGAGGTGATGGACACATGAGGAAGGAATCACACGAACAGGCATAAATACAGAATTCAATCAGAACGTGAATACAGTACAGCTGGGAAACTAAGGATCATATAAACAAAGAACAGCTGACTAACAGAACATGTGATAACTGAACAGAACGGGCAAACATATCAAAATAAAAGTACTCAAAACACAGAACAGAAAAGAGATCAAAAACAGAAAAGCAGCGGACCACAACAGCCGCTGACCGAACCGTGACAGGAGACAAGATTTTGGCAACTACAGAGGAATAAAGCTAAGGAGTCACACAGTGAAGCTTTGTGAAAGAGTGGCGGAAACTAGACGTAAATTAGAAGTGAGCATTTGTGAGGAGCAGTACAGTTTCATTCCAAGAAAGAGAACTACAGATGATATTTTTGCTTTAAGGATGCTGATGGAGAAGTACAGAGAAGGTCAGAGGGAGCTGCATTATGTCTTTGTAGATTTAGAGAAAGCATATGACAGGGTGCTAAGAGAGGAGCTGTGGTATTGCATGAGGAGGTCTGGAGTAGCAGAGAAGTATTTAGGAGTGTTGCAGGACATGCATGAGTACTGCAGGAGAGACAGAAGGAGATCAAGGTGGAGGTGGGACTGCATCAAGGATCGCCTCTAAGCCGAGGCGAGAAAAGTGTCAGGGGTGATGTGTGATAGAAGTGTGTACAAGACGGTAGTGAGGCCAGCGATGTTGTTTGGTTTGGAGACGGTGCCAATGAAGAAACGACAGGAGGCAGAACTGTAGGTTGCAGAGTTCAAGATGTTGAGGTTCTTTGGGAGTGATGAGGATGGATAGGATCAGGAATGAGTACATCAGAGGGATGGAGAGCTCATGTTAGATGCTTTGGCGGTAAAGTCAGAGAGTCCAGACTGAGATGGTTTGGACATGTCCAGAGGAGAGACAGTGGTTACAGAGGTAGAAGTATGCTGAAGTTGGAGCCACCAGACGGGGGACTTAGAGGAAGACCAAAGAGGAAATTTATGGATGTGGTGAAAGAGGACATGAAGTTAGTTGGTGTGAGGGTAGAGGATGCAGAAGACAGGGCGAAATGGAGACAGATGACTCGCTGTGGCGACCTCTGAAGGGAAAAGCCAAAAGAGAAAGAAGAAGAAGAAGAAGATATCTGTTTTATCAACATCGCTTTAGAATTTATCAGCAGCTGCTTGTCCAAACACCAAATCAAAGTTCAGTTAATCATCTAAAACTTTAGACAGAATGAGCTTCAAAGATATACTAACAAGCAGTTTGTTTGTGTATGTGGCAGCAACTCTGACTTTTGTGGTTTAAACTTTTGTGCACTCAGCTTTCTGTTCTGCCCCACACTTGCTCAAATCAATACTAATTACTCCTTCCATTTACTGTCAGCAAAATTCCTCTATAAATCAAAAGATGCAGTCTCCTGTCTTAAGAATGTTACTCACAGTATTTACTTAAACAATCTTTTGATTAAAATAATTAAAATAATTTAATAATAGTTTAAACAATTGCTATTAATATTATCTGGAAATCAGGCTTTGTAGCCCATTTTGGAGAAACACCATCTTTTACTGGAACATGGACACATTAAGTTATATTCAGTGTAAGCGAATTTGAAGGTGATGTGGTACAGCAGGAGTCTGTTTGCCTGTTAGCTGACTGCTGATCTGTTAAGCTGAATGCCAGTTTTCTAAACTGCAATTTTACTTTGTGGATGTTTAATATGATTTTAGAAATATTACAGAGAGCTGCGAGAGAATGATTCTAAAACTATCTTAATAGCAGAGATGACAGAGATGATTTTTTCTGAAACATGACAGTTCTGAGATTTGATGTCTTGTCTCCTGTGGATTTACATGTACTGCAGATGCAGCAGAAGTGCATTTGTGTATTTCCTGCATTTATGTCGAAAAAAAATATTTTAAATTATTACCAAATAGTTGCATTTTACGATGAATAGAAAGCCGATGTGGCAGAAAAGTGACTTCAGCTGTCTTAAGATCTTAACTAAGGCACAGTTATTCAAACACAGATCTCCAACAGGAACTGTTACTGATGGAGTGTAAGGCGTGAGACAAGAACACAGTCACACATCAGTGAAATTTGTACAGCATATAAAATCCCTAAAGCACAGTAATAAGGACTAACTTTAATTGAATGGTTTTACAAATTAACATATGGAGTTAGATTAAGCTTGTCAAGTCAAGTAGGCATTTATTGTCATTTCAACCTTAAACACAGGACAGTGAAGTAAAACAACATTCCCTCAGGACCAAGACAGCATACAGTATCAACAGGGGCAGCAACAGCAGTGTGAATGAACACAGCATTATGATATAGTTAAGAGGAGAAAATGCAAAGATTGAGGTACACAGAAATAAATAATAGTGCAAAACACCATCAATAGCAGCAACAGCACAAAGAAATATAAAAATAATGTTTCCAGTGGCAATTGAGGAGTAAGTTATCTCTTTATGCAGGAACAGTTTAGTGTGTTTTATGGAGTGTGTTCAGGAAAAGGAAGCAGTTTAGTTCAGATCAGTGTAAGTGAGTGAGTGTGAATAAAATGGAACAATATTGTGGTGAGCTGGCCCTTTAATGGGTTAATGTGGGGTTCAAAAGTGGGTGATGCTTGGTGTACGTGGGGTACGTGATGTGTGGGGGGGTGATGAGCTGCAGGTGTAGCTCATCACGATAATGTTGGCGGGTTTTCTGTGGGTTAGGGAGGGGCTAAGGGGTTCAGCTCCTCAGTAGGAGAGTTGAAGAGCTATGTTCTGCCTCCCAGGCCGTTTTGAAGTTTTAGGCGTTTTTAGCGCCCCCGTTTAGTAACGTGGTCAAATGTGGTATTGCAGCAGGAGGAAAAGGAAATAG
>JBBPCW010251021.1:0-14085 GCA_037974425.1 Phenacogrammus interruptus
CCCCTGAAAAGAGGGAGCTGGGTCTATACTACGCATCTATATTTCAGTGACTTGTCCGGTTTTAAACCTGTCTCAGTCTCTCTCTCTCTCTCTGTGTGTGTGTGTGTGTGTGTGTGTGTGTTTTACTGTGACAGGCTGCAAAGAGCCTAAATATACAAGGTGACTAGATAAAGGTGTTCCAACCATTCAGCAATGGCAGGCAAGAACTTCTCACCAGGTGCTGTCCAGGGTGCTGAAGGGCCTGCTTCAGAAAGCAGCTCATGAACACATGACAGCCACACACCACTCCAATCTGCACCTGTTTTTTCACTGATTCAGGCCTTAAGTTAGATGTGCTTTGTTCTGCTTGACTGATTCATATGTACGTCACTGTGTGGCTTCACAAACAAAACATTCTTCTGAAACTGGTCAGGTTCAAGGACTAGACTGAAAATGAACTTTGAAAGTCCTTCAGGAAGCCTGGAGAACTGATCCGCAAGACTACATTAAAAATACAAGTAAGTCTGGATCTTTGTAAACAAAATATGATGAAGGTGGTGTGGGGTCAAGTCTCTTACGCAGTACTGTATATGCTTCTGAATGCTGGTGGGCCCAAACTACCCTGCTCCTCTGAGGTCTCACCCCACAGTGATGCTGATCAGGAGCAGCTGGGAAGAACTGCGTTATCGTTATGGTGATGAGCTGCTGAGACGTTATTTGTGATTATGAACGTTGTTATGAGGTGTGTGTGAGAGAAGTGTGTGGGTGAGGGAATATTATTCAGGACAAGTGCTTGTGTAAGAGCAGTGGGGATTCGGGGGGCTGCAGAAATACTTCACATTTCTGAGGCACATCAGGTCCAAATTAACATGAACAAGATAAAAAAAAAAGACCCTTGAGAACCATGAGACGAGCAACTGACAACCCAACTCTCTCTCTCTCTTTATCTCTTTCTCTTCAGCTCTCTAGCTGTTCTCTCTCTATCTCTGTCCTTATCCCTATCTATTATCCTATCTGTCTTTATCTTTCTCTGTGTTCTCCTTACTCTCTTTCTCTCTCTCTGTTTATCTCTCTCGCTCTCTCTCTCTCTCTCTCTGTTAAGCTCTCTCTATTACTCTCTCTTTATCTCTCACACTGTTCTCCCACTCTCTCTCCCCCTCTCTTTGTTATTCTTTCACTATTTATCTCTCTTTCCTTTTCCCTCTGTTATTCTTTGTCTCTCTCTCCCCTGTCTCTCTCTGGGTTATTCTCTCTTTCCCTCACTCCTCTCCGTCTTTCCGTCTCTCTCTCTCTCTCTCTCTCTCTCTCTCTATTTTGTTTTGTTTCACTGCTCTCTCTCCTTGTGTAGTCAGTGCATGAGTGTGTGTTTGCTGGTTTATTGCAGGTCAATTAGTTGTTGTCATGTGAGGTGGATGTCTGTTTACATACATAAACGTAAAAACACTTTAATGTTTATATTTGTGTGTATTTGTGTGAATGGGGTGGATCTTTTGTGTATTCAGTCACTAGACATTTTGATATCACAAAAGGCACAATACAGGGCAGCCAATCAGAATGGAGCTCATTTGCATTCATCCGTTTTAGTGTAATAACAGGAACGCGCGCACAGGGCGGTCAAACAGTAACCAATACACAGTGATATCTGTGTGTGTGTGTGTGTATGTGTGTGTATTTGTTTTCTGCACGCTGTTCTAATTGCCCTGCTCTGATTTGCCATAACAATATCCAGACAAGCCTGGTAATCACACAACCTGACAGCCGCCCTCCACACACACACATACATGCGCACACACAAACACACACACCTAAAGATCAGATTTACATAACAGACAAGTGCCAGTTACACATTACCTTTCACACACACATACACACGATACATCACACACATAATAAAATATGCATGAAAGACACTAGATACACACACATACACACACAGAAACTCAATGCAATACACACACACACTTGTGCAATGTACAAGCAGATATTACACACACATGCGCACACACACACACACATAATGCAATATACAAGCACACACACACAAGCGTTCACACACACAGCAACCAAATACTTGTATTCTCAGCCACACAAGTGCACACACACAGCGGAGGGGGAGAAAATGGAGGTGAAAAATGAAGGACAAGGTGACAGAATGGCAGGATGCGATGATACGAATGAGGAGGGGGGGTTTGAGTGAGTGTGGGGGGGGGTTGAATGAGTGAGAGAGAATCTGAGAGAAAAGGCGAAATTGTGTGACAGCAATATAGAGGAGGAGAGAGAGAGTGACATAGAGGAGAGAAAGGGGGAAGATTAATGTCTGAAGGCAGTTTGGGAGCGATAGAAGTGGCTGAAGGGGATGGAACGAAGGAACAGAACCAGAAGAGCATGCAGGGGTGTGTTTATATATCCACGCATGAATCACACGGCTTAAACTGGTGGTTCAGGACCGAGACTGAACGGGCAGTTTTGATGGATTATCCTCTGCTGGACCACTAAAGCTAACACTTCCTCCAGGAGAAGATCTCAAACATACGATAGAGCCTTCTTATCCAGAAAAACGGCTAGTATTTACTGTCTATAACACTTTGAATTTATCCCAGAGGACTTCATACTTATCCCACAGGTGTTAAAATCACATCAACTCATGCCAGAGGATTTCAGTAGAGATCACTCCAGTTTATTCCAAAGCTGTTAAATGGAGCTTCATCAATGCAGGTGATCCTAAGGTGTTCAATGGTGATTAATCACTCAAACTACAGGAGTTCAACTGAGCTTCATTACTCCAACTAATCCCAAAGCTGTTCAACTGCTTCAAAGGGGCTTCAGCATAGACTCATCACTCCAGCTCACCTCAGAGATGTTCAGTCAAGCTTAATCACTCAGACAGATCCCAAATATGTTTAGTGGCGTGTCATCACTTCGACTCGTTCCAAACAGCGTTAAATGGAGCTTAATTGCTCCAACTCATCCCACAGGAGTTCAACAGAGCTTCATCACTCTGACTCATCCCATAGGCTTTCAGGGAAGCTTCATTACTCAAATTCATCCCAAAGATGTTGAATGGACCATCACCACTACAATCCCATCACAAAGATGTTCAATCCAACTCAAACCAATGGTCTTCAGTTTATTCCAAAGCTATTAAATGGAACTTCATCAATCCAACTCATCCCAACCGATTTAACTGAGACTCGTCACTCCTCAGAGGTGTTCAGTAAAGCTTAATTATTCTAATTCATCCTGAAGATGTTCAATGGAACTTCTTAACTCCAACTCATCCCACAGGAGTTCAATGGAGTGTCATCACTTCAACTCATAACCAAACAAGCTATTTTAACCATAGAGCTTAATCCTTGTAACTCCTACATACTTACTTTTGCTCGGAATGCCACCGCTTGACCTCCCTTTGCGGGTTTACCACATGCACTTGTGGGTGGAAACTATCCAGGTTCAAAGATCTTGCCTGTTTGTTTGTTTTTAAATAAAAGAAATTTGGGTATTTATGTTCTTAATGGGAATTTGCATGGATCCATGCAGCTCAGGTTCTAAGAGTAAAGGAACTAAGTTCAGTGTTTTACAGCCCACTGGCCGACGACTGATGTCGTGTGGGTTTATGTGTGTCTCCACAGCGTCTAATTTTACTGCCAGTGCTTTTCTATGGAGATTACACAGCTGTGTGCATTCACTCAACATTTGTGTCAGTAATGATGTGCTTTGTATACTAGTTAAAAGGGACAACTTTTGGAAACATAGGGCCAGTTTCCCAGTTCCAAATTAGCCCTAATCTAAATAATTCTATTGGTGATTCATCTTTGGCCCTGAGATTAAGTGTAAGACTAGGTTTTATCCTTGTCTATAAATCCTAGTAAGAAAGCTTAGTGTTGAACATCCGTGGTACATAGTTTCTAATCCCTTTGGTTTGAATGAGACATGATAACGAACTGAAACTGAACATTTTTAAAAACAGAAATCCTCTTGGGCAAGACGGAGAATAAAAATAACTACTGGAAGATCAGCTCTTTGTGCTTCTGAAATGTTCACAATGTTCTTGGAGGAACAGAAACATGATTAAATTTGTGGAAGAGCGAGCGTGACTCGAATGCAAGTCAGTGATTTTGATCTTGTGAATTAAATAACCATGAAGACATGACGAGCAGGATTTACTGTCAGATTACCTTCCATGTAGGTGCTACTCGACTTCCACTTACTGGACACTTTATTAGAAACACCTCATACTTTCACTCACTGGACACTTTATTAGAAACACCTCATACTTTCACTCACTGGACACTTTATTAGAAACACCTCATACTTTCACTCACTGGCATCTTTATTAGAAACACTCACCTTACATCTCTTCACTATACAGTCCACTAGTTGCTGCACTAACCCCTTCATATACCATTGATGGGTTCTTTCTAAAGGTCCAATACTTACCCCTGAGGAAGCAGGACTGTCCCTTATGGGAAACTTTTTTTCTGATAATTGTAATCTATGGGGCAATTATGAATTCAAAACAATTCACATAAACAGAGAAACCTTTTTTGGCAGTTTTCTTTGCATCTCTTTCACTCTGCTGCCTGGGTCTAAACCACGCTGAGCATGAAAAAAAAGGCAAAGAAAGAGCAGTTACATAATCCCACAGCCTTTGAGGATTCCCTCAGTGTGTGTGTGTCTGTGTGTATGAGCCACACCTCCCATCTCTAAATGGCAGCGTAAAGTAATTGAATAGGAATTATCCTGAGCAGTACGGTGGCAGGTGTCCAGCCAGCTAACAGTGATGTGTGATCGAATGTGAAAGACCACTGGGGAGACAGTGATATCAAGACCTTCAGCTCACCACTATTTTTAGCATGCCTTTCTTAAAGGGGAATTCCACCCCTTTCTCAAAATCTCTGCCTAATTAAGCAGTCGAGCCTGACATGCCATTTTACTGCTAAAACTGAATCCATTCATGGTGGAGGGATACATGTAGGGCTTCATGAGTCAAAGCAGTCCCCAAAGAAAATTGACTCACCATTTTACCATCATTAACAGTGATATAGACACTCAAAGACACGTGGAGCTTCACTGAGGGTCAATAGTGAATAAAGTATTTGTGTTGGAGGCGACTGGTTCCATTCACCACCACAGTAAAGAAATCAGTCTTGACAATGCACCCAACACACTCTGACTGTTTATATCAACCAAATTAAAGGGGAATTCTGAAGACAAAAATGAGTGATATGTTGTTTAGTGAGAAATCCAGTTACTCTTTAATACAATCTTTAATCCGATTACTAGTAAGTGTAAAACATAATTTAATGTAAATATCAGATTATTTTATTTTTTACAAAGTTGAGAGTCTAAACTCAACAAACTTCTCCAGCAATGTCCAGCAACCTTCCTGGAGGTCAGGGCACCTTGTGGGCCTTGAAAGAAAAGTGGCTTTGGACAGAGTGCCAAAATTGGCTTTTTTTACCTCTAGGAACCATCACCCTGATTCATACAGCTCAGTCAGGAAACCCACACACTGCTTTTGAAATGTCTTTCTGAATGCCAGCGTGTCTCCAGGCCTCCGTCAGGTTCGCAGCACCAGAAAAAAGCACAGGCTTCCATCAGCAGTGCCATAAATACAGCGGCCGTGACGTCCGGCGTGAGCCTCAATCCTAGCCGCCTCGCTCTCTTAAGTCAGCCCTGCCTGCCCCGACATGAAACCCCCGGTGTTAAACTCCTCTCCTACACACTCGTGCTCATACGTGTCCACTCTGCTGATTACAGGGTCTCATGAAAAAGTCTTTTATTAGTTCGTAGGTGGAGGAAAAAATAATAAGAGCACTGAAAGCCAGATGAACACCGGCCAGTTTCTTATTCTTGGTCATACATCGTATATAATCTCGCCCCTGAATCCGTCAAAAGTGACGTTTTTGGTCATTTCTGTACAGCAGTACGTGGGACGTATGGAAATATACACTCCCGATTCCATGCTATGGCTACTGAAAAAAATATTAGTGAAACTGGTTACTAAGAGTAATAAATGCATTGCTCATTTGCCCACTCATATGACACATTATCTAATTATTAATTATTTTTATGAGCCTGAGTAAAAGTCAAAGTAACGGTGTATGCTGGGATTCAGCCTGCGCTACTACAGGGGGTTCAGAAAAAGACAATAAATAATAATAAAAACAATAATAGAAGATAATAAATGGTGTTAATAAATGATTGTGTAACAGCTCATAGTCAAATATATTCTATGACCCATCATCACACTTTAAAATTGTCATCAATCACGATGCGGAGGAGAACAGTCTCGAGCTGCATGTCAGCAAGACCAAGAAGCTCAGAAAATACCTCACCATCCCTTCAGCATGAAAGTGGCCCAAATGGAGACAGTAGATAACTACAAATATCTCAGTGCTTACATCTCCCAAGAAGCTGTCATGGTCCTGTCAGATTAAAACCGAAGAAACCCCTTCAGCACCTCAGATGACTAAGGGACTTATAACTCCCACTTGGGGTGTTCAGCAGCATCCTGAGCGGAAGCATCACAATCTGGATGGGGAGCTATACCATTTGGATCCACTCAGCTGAGAGAACCATCAAGACCACCCTCCCCAGTCTGCATGACATTTACATCAGAACAAGAGCCAAGAGAAACATCACAACAATAGTTTTTTCCCCTGTTGCTACCACAGAGATGAAAGCATCTCAGAGGGTCAACACAGAGAGAATGTGGAGGAGATTTTCCCTCAGGCCATCAGACTGTTTAACTGGACTAGGACTGAGGGGTCGACAGGCTATACACCTGACTTGCAATCAATGGTCTTGCTGTCTTACAACCCCCATTAGGCTAAGCTACAGGAGTTGTTTTCTGCATTCCAGTCAATTTTAAAGCGCACATGTAAATTCTTACAGATTTTGTATTTATATTTGTTACATAATCATTTATTAAAGGTGTTTATTGTTATTATTATTTTTATTATATTATTATGTATTATCTTTCTCACCACCATTAACCTAGATGGGAGCTGATGGCCTGGTGGTTAGGGAGTTGCCCCTGCGATCGAAAGGTCCCAGAACTGCCAGAGTCACCACTGAGCTACACTTCATCAAGATACCCACACACTGCTCCCCAGGTGCTGCATTGCTGACTGCACACTGCTTCGTTTGGTGAATGGGTTAAATGCGGAGAAAAATTAAGCGCAGTTCACATTGTGTGCTGTGCTGTGGTGTGTTCATGTGTGACAAATGGACCTTACATTAACACATTTTCTCAGACGTACCCTGTGAACCACCTGTAGTAGTGCAGACCGAAACCCAGCAGCCTTGCTGCAATGGATTTTGTTCTGGCTACTGAAAATAATCTTATTAATTTTATCAAATCATTTAGAAATGGACACAATGAGCAATTCATAACTATTATCAGTTTCTCTAAGATTATTTTCAGCAGCCATAACAACCAGAAAATAGTCTTTTTGCAATTAGTTACATCTACTCAAATTTAATCATATAAAAGTGGACAAACAAGTCCACTTCTTTTACTGGAGAGCAGCCAAGTGCTCAGAGGCACTCTGGTCACCTCAGGGCAATAATGACACCAACATCACTCTCTAGGTGTAAACCCTAGTAGGACAAATTCTCATCAGCATCAACAGCATGTGTGAAGTCAAGTTGCTGCGTATCTGAGACACCATGGTACCCTATATATAGGTGTGCAGTTACCTTCCTCCCCCCATCTGTACACTTTGACATGCATCAACAAGGTGATTAAATTAAACCAACAAAGGTGCTGTATATTATTACTGTTATTTGTCTGCTTTTGCACCAACAGATGAGGTGGAGCAACGGTGGGGGCATTTCTGATAAAGCTGTCATATGAATAAAGGCAAAAGAACATGTAAATAAAACTTCTCTGCTGAAGCGGATGATGCAGGGTTTTCCACACACTGTTAACCTGCTGTTCCCATATGTGGCCTCTATTTTTGGTGCACTGAGCCGTGCAGCTTAGTGGACGTTAGCCTGTCCAGGCTGATTCAGTGGCCTGGCCTGTGAGCATGCAGGAGTGTGTAAGTGTGTATTTATGTCTGAGGGCACGCAGGAGTGTGTAAGAGTGTATTTATGCCCCTCTGCTGCTGCCGAACCCAGTGCTGTCACGCTTGGCCAGCGTTTATTTCCATATCACAGGGATGAAGATACTGAGCCACGCCTCAGCCTTGCCTTGCCGAGTTCAAGACCCTCTGTGTGTGTGTGTGTGTGTGCATGATAGAGATAAAATGCATGAGAAAAAGTAAGAAAAATTGTGTTTGTGTGTGTGTGTGTGTGTCTCTGAAAGTGACTTAAGCTGTCCGTCTCAGTGTGATGCTCCTCTCTGAAATGACACATAGCACAGCAACTCCAGCAATGAGAGAGAAAGAGAGAGAGAGAGAGAGAGAGAGAGAGAGAGAGAGAGAAAGAGAGAGTGAGAGCGATAGAGAAGAGAGTGAGGGAGAAATAAAAGGCAGGAGAGAGAAACGAAAGAGAGGAGGGATGAGAGGGAAAAAGGGGTCAGGAGAAGAGAAGAGAAATGAAGGCATAAGAGAGAAGGAGAAAGAAAGAAAGAACGAAAAAAGCAGAGAAAGTGTTGAAGAAAGATAGAAAGAACAAGAGGCAAAGAGAGAAAAGAGAGGTAAAGAAAGAAAATTCTTTTGGAAAGATAAACAAAGAGAACAGAGTTAAACAAAGAGGAGGTGGCGAGACAGTTGGAGAAGCAAAGAGAGAGGAGGAGAAGCAAAAAGATAAATAGAAGGTGTGTGAATACGAATGTCTCTCTAGATCGGATCTCACTAGACCTCACTATGATTAGCACCTCTGCTAACGGCGCGGAAATGAAACAGCGGTCAGTGTGAGTCTCTATCGTGGGTGACGAATCACACGACTGCAAAATATCAGAACAAATCAATGAAAGAGTGAACACTAATCATCATTTGTTAGATGTTTTCAGACACTGAACATTTTTATTAGCCTTTGCTAACAAAGCTTTGTCTGATACTGAGATAAACAGCTATAATGATAAACCGTGCTATCAGCTATTGGCTAGAAGATTCGGTCCAAAATATGTTGTGATGCAATGTTATAAGTGTAAAGTGTCCATTTGTCATACGTTAACACACCACAGCACACAGTGTTTACAGCATCAAATAGTTCTATGCATTTAACCCATTCAGCAAGGAACACAGCTCCCGGGAGCAGTGTGTGGGGTCGGTTCCTTACTCGAGGGTACCTAAGTGGGGCCGCAGTCAGTCTTGGAATTCAAACCCTCATACTTCTGATTGCAGGGGTAACTCCCTGTTGGGGTGGTATTAGCCTAGTGGCTACCCCATGACAGGGTACCCTGTGAACCTCATGACCACAAATGTATCGTCCCCACACAATGCTCCTCAAGTGCTTCATCACTGGCTGCCCACTGCTTCACATGGATGAATGGGTTAAATGCAGATAACAATTTTGTGCTGTTTACTCTGTGTGCTATGTCATGCTGTGATGTGATCACGTATAGACACTTTACATGTTACATGTACATGTAACCCGCAGGCTGGTACTGTCGTCCACGTAACCAAGAAAAAACACGATCACAGCAATCACAGAATACAATAAAATTCATATTTCCAAAAATGTCCATCTAAACATGAAAAATACTGTCTATATACACACTATATATATATATTCTAAATATAAGGACAGGGTGTCGGGATACTTTTTTGAGTATCAGTTTACCATTCAACACTAGATTCTTACTAAATCAAAATCATGTATTACATATTTCTGAGCACAGAATTGTTAGTATAAACACGTCCTATAACAATACTGGGTTCGTACGGCAGGAATGGCACTAGAGAAAGAAAACTGTTAACCGTTTATATACTAAACCGATGAAAAACAAATAAAAGTTTTATTTGAATTTTGGTTTAAAATTATTGCTAATGATTGTTCAGTAGTCACTGTACATCAAATGGGATTTGTCCCTTCCATCCATCCACAATTCTGAACCCTTTTATAATTATATGCTTCCAACTAACTGGCAACGGCTCTCCTGTTCTGGCATGACTGAGCCCCTGTACACCAAACAAACTCCATGAAGACACAGTGGATATGTACACAGAGCTCTGACCTCAACCCAACTCAACACCTTTGGGATGAATCAGAATGTTGATGATGAGCCAGACCTCCTCGTTCAGACCTTCAGTGCCTGAAGTCACAAATGCTCTTTTCACTCAGTGGGCACAAATTCCCACAGACACTCTCCAAAACCTAGTGGAAGGCCTTTCCAGAAGAGTGAAGGCAGTTCTATCCACAAAGGGGATGACTTCAGAATGGGATGTTCATTAATGCCACATAGCTGCGATGGTCTGATGTACACATAGTTTTTAATCTGTATACCATTTTTGTGTTTTGTAAGAATTAATTAAAATCTAAAAGGCTTAATACAAACAGCTGCCAGTTAAAGGGGACCTATTACGCTAAATTCCCTTTTTATAAAAACAAGTTATAACAGGTCTATGGGCTACAAAACACGTTGAAGTTTTTTTGCACAAAATCACTCTCACATACAGAGATCTCACCAGCGCTATTCTTCTGAGTTTTGGTCGAATTCAAAACAAGCCATTTCAGGGCTCTGTCCACTTCACGCAAATAAGCTGTTGCTGGCCACGCCCCACCCATCCCAGGCTCCACCCACCCCTTACGCTGCTTGTTAGACACATGCAAAACGAAATGACACAAACAAGCTAGTTCATACTTAACTGCGATAAAAGCACAAAAGTAATTATTTAAAAGTGCTTACATCTTCCTCATCTGCTGACAGCAGGTCCAGATGCTGAAGATAGCTCTTCATACACAGCTCCTTATTTGAATTTTCTGTTCCACCTTAAATACTTAATTCCCTAAGCATTGATTAAAGCAAACCTCAAACTTCATGCCCTAAGACAAAGAAGGTAATACACTTCTGTGTAATAGGATACACTCACACACACACACACACACACGCTATGGCATAAAAAACAAACAAACAAACAAAAAATTTCCCCCAAAGACAAAGCCCTTTCTGTCCCAAAGAAGCGACAACATTAAACAGTCGTTAGCCGCGGTGAGTCAATATCTGTAACAGCAGAATGACACAGCCGCTGTCCTTCTGTCCCTCCGCACGGGAGGGGCGGCACCGACACATGACATAATCTATATCCATCATCTACTCCAGCCTCATGTCAGTAAAATATAAAATTAATTTTTTTTTTAATCTGACCACCCCAAAAAAGAGCCCCTGGAGCTGTTTTACAGCGGTGCTGCCCTTTTGCAGACCTGCCTCGACACGTATAAAGGGGGAAAAAATCAATGGAAAGGGTACAGTTGCTGATCTCACCACTTAACGACAGCTTTACAGCAAAAAATCTAATTTATACAATTTTACTCGGTTCAGATTTATTCGATCAGCCAAGACATGCTGCGAGTCTGTTCGCTCTTGTGATAAACAAAAGGAATGGCAATGGGTTGTACGTTTATATTTATATACACAGGGCTGTGCTAAAGTCCTGAGCCGACCCCTGGAATCATCTGCACCTGTTTCTTCACTGGTTCAGGCCTTAGGTTCTATGTGCATTTTCATGCAGGAATGATTTACACATAGGTCACTGTTTGGCGTAACTATGTGTGGGTCTGTCATCCAGTCTTTGCACCTCTGATCTGATACTGGATCAGTCAAGGCTGCCCTTTCTATTGAGTCATGCATGGAAAACTGTTAATCAATGGAAGGTGTAGAGAATCAAAAACAAACATTTAGACTATTTGTGGAGATGTTTTCAACATTTGTCAGGATTTCTGAAATCCTCTATTTTGGACCAGGCCTAAGAGTGGAAACTTCACCAAACCCCGAACCTTTCCTCACTCAACCACACCTACTACCCGCACCCACCCCACCACATACACCAACTAACTTTTTCCAATGTATGTTTGAGTGTTAGCCAGCTTGTAAATATCTTTATAATTCCAGTCCAGTGACATTCAGAGAAGAAGCAACCTTAACAGAGACAAACAACTTAGACCAAGAGCTGTTAACATAAGCATGAGGCCACTATATCTAAGGCCTATGGGTCATTCTAGTTCAAATCAATTTAGTATAGTCCCTGCTTCACCATCTCAGATTTGGACCATTTTGTGGCCTATTGTTACACGTGTGTTTCTTGAAGAAAAAATGAGAACATTATGTAACACAAAGGAAGTTACTGAGTGATCACTGTTATGAGTTACTCTGCAAACAGGCTGGACAAATGTTGAGCAAAGAAGTGATCTTCCATGCCTCTGGGTTTCCACTTTCTGTCTCCATAAAAGAGGAGGTTGACTCGGTCAGCTTATCTGCGGCCTTCAGGTGGCTGACAGTTTAGACTAAAACAGATGTAGTGAAACAGACGTAATCATCGTTCTGCTGGCTGGAATAGGCTTTCAGGGAAAAGTGAGCCATGAAAATAAAAGGGAGGCTATTAGAATGCTCTCATTTCCGTCGTGATGGAGTGCAGTGTCTGTTTGGATACAGATACGGATCCACCTCTAATGGCGATTTTCCACCGACACAAATACAAATAGAGCGACCCGTATTCGAACTGTACCTGAACTGTACCTGAGCCATACTTAACTTAGATAAACTGTACGTGACCAATATACTAACTGTACCCGAGCTGTACCCCCACTGTACCCGACCCCTACCTGACTCATACCCAAGCCATACCCAACTGGTACCTGACCTGTACCCGATCTGTTCCCAACACACACCTGTTCCACTCAAGGGCAGGATCAAAAGTAAGCCTCAGCTGAACTGACTGCATCACTGCTTTTTTGATTGGTCAAAATGTTTTTACAGTCCATGCATAAAAGAGATACAAACCAACAACTGGGAAGTCGACAAAGTACAAGCACTATAATCTATTTGGGCTGAAGATCAATTTCAGTGGGAGTTTCTTTGATGCTCACAAATGTACCTCTTAACACTGCGAGAAATGTGAAGGTATACCAGGACATCGCTAACAAATTGGCTGGGTTAGGTTTTTAACACATGGCTAAAGAATGCTGAGAAAGAAATATAAAACTCAAACAAGACTAAAAAACATAAGACCACAATAACAAAAGTGGCTCTGATAGAAAAAACTTTTCGCAGGTTTGATGCATGGCTGAGATACACTGGAAAATCAAAGTGCTTCCTCTGTGCCGTCGCAGTATGGTTTAGGTTCTTTTATAACTATGGAAGTAAGTGTATGTTGAGGGATATGCTGATACATGGCATGTTTGTGGAAGGGATTGATTTGGTTCAGCTCCTGCGGGACAGAGCTGGTCGATGGAGAAACTATGATCCATTTCAAACTGGGCCACTTTTGTGGGGTGGGATGGGTGAGAGAGTGGGGGGAGGTCACAAATAAATGAAAGAACATAATTATTTTAACACAGAGTACAAGCTGGTTGAATAAAAGCAGAGGTCCCAGCGGAGGAGGATGAGTCGCTGTTGGAGAATAGAGAAGTACTTAGATTTTCTCTCCTTTTTCTCTGAGGAACTCAGGTTAGATTTTCTCTTTGCTGAGTCTTTTTTCCCCCTGACCCACTTTTACTCCTCTGACCCACTCTTTCACTGGCTGTGAGAACGATACAGCCAACAGAGTCAACTGGGATTATATCAAACACTCCCCATTCACTTTGTACTGCCTTGTACCGGACATTTTATTGAAAGCAACCACCTTATGCTTCCACTCATTGGCCACTTTATTAGAAACACCTACAGCATGCTTCTACTCACAGGCCACTTTACTGGAAACACCTAAAATGCTTGTATTGGAATGTATCCTTTTCCTCCACTCACTGGCCACGTTCCTAACTATAGGACTATCGAAGGCTCCTGTACACCAATGAGGCAGAACTACAGGGAAGAGGTTTCTTTACTGGAAACACCTACACTGTACTTCATTAGAAACCCCTACAACGTACCTGGACAGTGTAAATGTAAAGATTAACAACACAACATTGCTATTAATGTCAGTATTGTTCTCTCTCTCTCTCTCTCTCTCTCTCTCTCTCTCTCTCTCTCTCTCTCTCTCTCTCCCCACCTCTTCC
>JBBPCW010251027.1:0-12025 GCA_037974425.1 Phenacogrammus interruptus
AAAATATATTTATAAATACATTTTTTTCTTCGACAACATACATTCCAATATACTGCAATATATTTCATTTCCGTATGGGACAGCTGGTAATGTAATATTATTGGAGGATGAGGTTGGAGAGCACTAACCACCAATTTTGTTATATCAGAGCTGGCTGGAATACAGTACGCAGATCAGCATTTGCGGATTCAATCTAATGCGGATTGTTCTTAGAATCGAACAGTATTACCGCCACCACTGAAATGAAAAGTTCGCCATAAAAAGAAGAAGCATGTAGCATGACTGCCCATATTTTAGTGTTTTAACCCTCCGCACCCCCCTCCCCCCCTTTTCAACAGCTATCTCAGTTTATTTAGTATTAGTAAGCTGTGCCCTGTCTAAACATGTGGGTAGAGAGTCATTTCAACGTTTTTTTGGTGTATGAGTGTTTGCATGCTGCTAATGCTAACCGCTAATGCTAACTTTTCTAAAGCACTACAGTTTTCTGATTCTGATTATTTATTTACCTTAACATTTTTTTAAGGGTAATGTATTAACCTTATTTTAAAATAAAATTTAAAGTGTTCTGGGGGCATATTTAGGGTTTACACTATAAAAATAGGCATTTTTAGACTTTTTTTTTTTAGCAAAACACAACACTATACGGGTTTTTCACTATACGTGGGTGCTCTTGGAATGTAAGCCCTGCAAAAAGTGCTGAGTGTGAGTGAGGGAGGGACAGAGCAAAGTCAGCTGTGTGCTCTTGGACTCACACCATGGAATGTCATGCCTTATTTTTACTAAATTCAAACATAGATTGGAATGAGGGCTGCCATTATTAGATAAGTAATTGAGTAACCAAGCAGGCATATACCAGCCAGAACAGCAAACACTATTTATCCGTAACCACAAACTTACACACATCTGTGTTAGATCTAATAGCACTGCCTTGTGGGGAATGTTCTGCCTTCTGTTCAGTAAACAGTGATGCTATGTTCATCTATCAGTGAGTTCTTGTGGAAGTTCAGTATTACTGTAATTTCATCAGAAACCTGTTTCTTCACTAAATTAAACCAGGAGCTGCTGATGGAGTTTCACGGCTGGAGGAACCGAGAAGGAATCTGGCACCGAACCTCAACAGCTCACACGAAATCAACTACTTTTACACACTGAACTAATCTTGATATTTCTTTCGTTGTTTGTTTACATTTATTCTAATGCTAACTTTGGTAGCAGAAAGTATCATCAAGGTACATCGTATCATACAAATGACTTTAGACAATTTGCATAGGCACTATAGGTTTGCCATTTAATAATGACCTACATCAAGATTGAAGCATTTCGGATGTCAGTTTTAGTCATTCTGAGAGTTCTACAACTTGCTCATTCATTTTAATATCATCCAGAGCTCTGAACATCAATCTGGATCCGTGGAGGCTGATGCTTTCTGACACAGGGGAGGCACAGGTGGCAATAATTCAATCAAGTGCTCATAAAACAGCATTCAGTGTCTGGAATCACTCATCACATTCAACAGTGCTGTATGTTCAAGGGTGCAGACATTTCATGGACCTCAGGATGGCTAGAAGTATACCGGGGTCACCAGACTGGCACAAATTGCTACATTTGCCAGGTCATTTGCATGTGACACAGCGTTTTGTGATTACTTGGCAGACCGAAGAAAATTCACTCCGAATAAATGAGGCAATAATTGGGCTCCTGTCCAGTACGATTAAAACAGCTCTTTGTATATCTGTCATATCTGTCACAGACACATCCAGGAGCACTTAGACCCTTTGACAGTCGCATGTAAACACTGTGCAAGCACTTGTGAACACTTGGTGATGGGCCAGTCTTGTGTGAACGAACTCACTCCCACTGACTCTACTGAACAACGGCCTGCATAATCTGATAAAGTACAGGGTCCCAGACTAAGTGAACACAGTCGATGCTCTTTTATCCTTTATTCCATAAGCTATTGGACCGGGAAAATATTTTGGACCTGATTTTCCCCCCTTTTTATCAGTGTCACCTATCAGTGACCTCCTACTATGAGCATTTTTTTGGCCATTAGATTTAAAATTTGGAAATCACCATTAGCACCAAGCCTGGCCCTAGAGATCCTGAGGAGGATCTCCAGGACAATCTGCAACCCCTGAACTTGCTCAAAAGTCCTTGGCTAGAGCATGGGTGGAGGGTCTTGGTCCAGCATGTTTTGGTGATTTTCCCTGCTCAGAAACACCTGGTTCACCTCACCAGTTAATTGTCAGGTTTAGTGAATGTGTTTGAGGAGGAGAACCATCAGACTGTGCTGGATACCGGCCCTCCAGGACCAGAGCTTGACACCCCTGGGCTAGATGGGGAGGCAGCATACTAGATGCAGGTTTTAGCTGAACACAGCAGGATCTCCAGGAGGAGAGTAAGGGACCACTGTTCTAAAGTATAGTAAATGATTCACATGACACATTACAGGTCCTCCTGATATACTAGATAGAGTAAACACACACACACACACACACACTGCTAGACCAAAACAGGGCTGTATGTAATCCTTCTGTGCAGGTAGCACTGGTGCTAGGAATGTTGCAGGTGTTTAAACACTACTTAAGATCAGTGTTGCACTTACAATGTTGAAAGTTTAAAATTTTGGGGGAAATGTACAGATGTACAATGTATTCCCCTCTCTGCTCTGTTATTTCATGTATCATTGAGGAGATGGAGACACACACCAGCAAAATCTCAGAATTTGCTCTAAAGACACGTTTAATGTCAAAATTTAATGACATTGCTTTTGCAGTGTTTAAAATAAAGTAAACCTTACAGTCACGCGTGAACACACCACAGTGTGAAATTCTTTCTCTGCATTTAATTCATTCATCAAGTGAAGCAAGGGGTTGCCACCAACAGGGGGTGCCAGAGAGTAGTGTGTGGGGACGGTCCCTTACTCAAGTGTTCCTCAGTGATGACACTAGCAGTTGTGATTTGACCCCACAACCTTCTGATTGCAGGGGCAACTACCTAACCCCACCCCCCCAACACCCCACCCCACCAGCTGCCCCTTGTCACTTGGCATGAAATGACCCAACTCATCTGCAGTCGCTCTGACTGTGTTGCCAAATCTCGCGTGTTTCAGTACTGTTGGAACAGCTTGTTTAATTTGAGACATGGTTGTGATGATAAGTTATGCAATAAGCTTATCTCCTGTGCATTGAGGCTTAAAATCTATTTTTTGCTGTTTTGAGGGTTATGAAAAGCCCAAAATGTATGAGGTAAATATGAGACAATCAGCAAAGACAACCATGCTAATATTGGGTCTCTGCTGTCATATGTTAAGAGCACAGGGCGGCCATGCAGACTCTGGTCAGGAAGCTGAAGCAGGCCGGGGCTGGACAGCACCTTCAGAATACAGATCACCCCCCATGGTGTTTATCACGGACCCCCTGCTCATCAAAGGTCTATTTCTATACGAACTTTAAAGGCTTAACCAAATATTATAACTAGAAAATCACACGTTTAACCCAAACAGATTAATTGGGAGATATTCTATGCTTTGCAGTGGAGTTAAAAGGCTACTGTGGTTAACAAATAGCCCAGGCAAATTAAAAAGTGGCCATTTTTGTCACACACAAACACACCACCGCCCAGCGCACAGTGTGTGGAGATGGTGCCTTGCTCAAGGGTATCCCAGTGGTGCCACTGGCGGTCCTGGGATTCAAACCCACAACCTTCCAACTCCAGCCACCACCTAGCACCTACATGCCTAAATCACCACACACTTAAACAGTGTCCGAAGTTAGAGATTTCTGAACAAACTGACCTCCTCTAAAGCTGAGCAGTAAGATGATATTTATCGCTATCATGATAAACTACCTCACAATACAACATACTGTTAGTCCAGGCTTCTTACAAAAGATTTTTATCATGATATATTTTTTGCCATCATTCAGTAAACCATAACCAAATATGTTTTCTTGGCGTTGCTTTCTATCAGCGCCACCTATCAGTGACCTCCCACTGTTACTCTATGCAAATGAGTAACCGGGGAGCCTATCAGTGAGCCTCCTATGTAAATTAGCTTTCAGTGTTCCTATCAGTTCCTTCATATCTTTTAGCCCCTCCTGCTTCTTTGTACAAAATGTGGTGAAATAAAAAAGGAGTGGCCTGAACACTCAACCAGGCATTCAAGTTGTGTGATTGCTATAAACCTCCATTAATTATTATCTACATCAGCCTAGTAGCTCCATGAGATGTAGGCAAAGTTGGGTGCGGGGCTGGGATAGTTTCAATGACTTTTACTTTTGCCATTTCAGCTTCCTGTAGCTCTTCCAGGTGTGTTCATCACACAGCACACACACATATTAGCTTGGTCTCTGTTATCCCTGGTCAGAAAGCAGCCCTTTAAGCTATTCGTCTTCCGTGGTCTGCGCCTGCGTCAGCAAATTTGTCATCCCAACTGCAGCTCATAACCAGCTCTGCAAGAGGTAACAGTTCTATGATTAGAGTAAGAATAACCTCGCACTCCACAGGAGGCTTCAGGAAGGCTTCATATTCCGTTCCCTGCTCCCCGGTCGAGCTCTAGTCATCCTTCCGCAGGAGGAAGCATTAGAGAAGCTCTTCTGAACAGACATCAGATGGTGGTTCTCCCTCAGTTCCCCTCAGAGCTTACCTAATGAGCCTTCCTGAGCATAATGAACCCTCATTACAAGGCAGTGCTCCACAGACACACCACTCTTCTCGACTTCACCATCAGTTCCAGCTCATTGTTCCCAGGCCTTTCTTCTGCGTCTTCTTCTGGAATTTCCCAGACATTTGAGGCAAGTTGTACGAAAAAAGCCTGAGGCAAAGACAGTGGCAGCTTCACATAGCAAGGGACGTCATCTTCCTGGCTGAGTAACAACAAAGAAGAGGCAGAAACAAGGTGTGTGACATGTATCATAGTTTTTTGTTTTTCATGAATACAGTAATCACCCACTTTTCGCGGGGCTTACATTCCAAGAGCATCCAAGTATAACAAAAAACAGCATTGTTGTGTTTTGGTGAAACAATGCCTAAAAATGCCTATTTTTACAGTGTAAACCCTAAATATTCCCCCAAATGCAATGGTAAATAAAAATCTGAAAACTTTATTGTTTAAAAACCGTTAGCATTAACATTCAAAGAAACGTTGAAATATACCCTGAAATATCTCTCTACCCACATGTTTAGACAGGGCACAGCTTACTAAATAAACTGAGATAACAGTTGAAAATTTGGGGGGCGGGGTGGGGTGGGGGTTAAAACACTAAAATACAAGGACAAGACATGGAGCAGTCATGCTACATGCTGCAGCAGCAGCTTCTTCTTCTATGGCAGTTGGCATCTTTTCAGTGTATAATTGCCACCGCTGGACTGGTGGCGGTAATAGAGTTCGGTTCTCAGAAAAATCTGTGTTAGATTGAATCCGCGAATGCTGATTCATGTAAAACCGAGGGGTTACTGTTCTGAGATTTCACAATGCTTATGACTTGATTAAAAGTATGTTTACATCCCCTGAATTACCGAGTTTCTTTTTTTTTAACCATGTGCTTTGCCAACAGGTGCTGGGCTCAGGCTCTGTGTTCACATTCTGGCAATAGAACACCTGTCCACCAATCGGCTTGTGAATTATCTGCTCTACTAGAGCTGCCCCAGACAACCGTAAGTGCTATTGTTTTAAAACAGCAACAACTTGGAGCAACAACAGCTCATCCAAAGGTAGACCAAATACTGAGAGTGCTGAATATAAGAGCTTTGGGAAATAGGTTTTTATGACCGAGCAGCTGCACACAAGCCTAACATCGTTATGCTAAAGTGCCAGCTGGCACCCCACCTCTGGACTCTGGAGCAATAAAATTATGTTCCCTGGAGTCATGCTCACATTTCACCACCTGACAGTCTGATGGATGAATCTGGGTTTGGTGGATACTGGGAGAATGTTATGTACTGGAGGACTATGTGCATTATTTTTGCTATGATGTGCAACAGTCTACCATGTGCAGTACTGTGAAATGTTCTTATTGGGTGTTAAATATACTGCTCAAAAAAATAAAGGGAACACAAACAACACAATGCAACTTCAAGTCAATCTCTCGTCTGTGAAATCAAACTGTCCACTTAGGAATCAACACTGATTTACAGTCTACAGTCTCTCATTGACTGATCAGTGTTGCCTGCTAAGTGGACAGTTTGATTTCACAGAACATGTGATTGACTTGAAGTTACCTTGTGTTTAAGTGTTCCCTTTATTTTTTTGAGCAGTATACTATCATTATGTGCAGTTGTCTTACTGTGTGATATATCATGTGATGTTTTCTAAATGGGTGCTGAACCACTTATATGCAATATCTTATTAGGATTATGTGCAATAGTCTTCATGTGCAATATCATTACTTATGTCAGTATTACTTTTATTACTTATTTCTACTTTTCTCTATTAAGTGCAATAACATACTCCAAACTACCTTTTGTGTTGGTAGATTTCACTTAACTGTGTTACATGTTGTATTTATACACAGCATTTCTGTTTATTGCATAGTCTATTTTTATATTGAGTTTCTTTTTTTCTTAAGATTTTATATTTAGATTTTATTTAGATATTATATTTTATGTTGTTCTTGTCTCTGTGTCTCTGTGTCTTTGCAGTTATTAAATAAGCAATTTCCTCCAGGATCAATAAAGTTTTCTGATTCTGATTCACATTGCCAGCAATACGTTTGGTAGAGGAGGAATAATGGGCTGAGGCAGGTATTCAAGATTTGGGCTTGGCCCTTAGTTCTATTGAAGGGTAATAAAAGAGATATTTTTTCAGAGATATTTTATATTCTTCTGACATTGTGTCAACAGTTTGGGGAAGACACTATCCAGCATGATAAGTGAGGTCCATAAAGACAAACTGGATGTGGAGGAACACCAGTAGTCTTTATGGAGCCCTGACCTCAACCCAACTAAGTACCTCTGGGATAAAGAGCTAGTAGTTACTTCAAGGGCACTTCAGAAAGGAGAGTACTGTTCATGCACCTCCCCACTCCTGACAGTCCTGTCTCTGCAAGTAATCCAACTAGTTTCTTTAACCTTTAAGTTATGGCTGCATCATGTACAGTGGCGGTTCTAGACCACAATTACCAGGGGGGCTGAGGTGGGGCCAGTGTGTTTTAGGGGGGCACATATAATGGCAAAACAGGTCAATATTTTATTTTATATTTAGCGTTTCATTTATTTTTCACTACAGTTCTTTTTTCACAGCATGAAATCACACTCTAGTAAGGAGGAAAATAGATAGTTAGTCTGTTTAGGGCTCTAGCTGTTAGCTTTTACAACTGAAGTTTATACTTTGTGCTTCTGGTCTTCAGGTTCTAGATAACAGCATGTGTGTAGCGCTTTAAGCAGTCCATCTAGAACACACGTAGCGTTAATTCCATTCTTCAAGCCAGCGCATGTCGCAATAAAAATATTTAATTCATTGGCTGTTCAGTGCAGGGGCCATAACAGGGGCCAGGAGCAATTCTACAGGGGTCCTGTCCCATGCTGGACCCTATTTAGAACCACCTATGACCATGTGTGTACATAAAGTGAGTTGGAGGCTAAATTGCCTCTAAATTGCCTCTAGACACTGTATACTGGGTACATGCCCTACAATGGCTAAGTGGTCTCTCCAGGGTCCATAAATATGCTCCCGGGACCCCCATGACCCAGGTTAACATATGCGACTTCTCTGACATCATCCACACACGCCCCCACTCACTGTCAGAGCCAGAGTGACTAACTGTCCTCTCTTTTATCATCGGATGATCTCATTCCTCTTGTGAGGTAAAATCCAGCTTCCAGACATCTTCATTGAATGTATTTCAAAGGTGCATCTGTCTATCCTTCTCAATCTCAGACTGCAAATTTACTCCAGTCCTGCTGGTTCTTCCCAAAGTGCTCTGCCTTCTTTTCGGCCATTTTTTTGGCCTTTGGATGTTGTTTTTATGGAGTGTATTTAATTGACCTTCCTCCAGCTTGTTCTGTTCAGGTCCGCTCTATAATCACGTGGATTTTAGCAAGTAACTTCGCTAAAGGCTGCAAGTGATTAGGCTAATCAACAGACGCAGCTGACACTTGGCTCCCCTCGCAATACATCCCAGAGGCCAAAACGAGTCCATCTGTCAAAATCTGAAGCAAAAGGGCTATTTTTAACCCTTCTCTTTAAGGAGCAGCTGTTATTGCGATGGTCTTCGCCATGTCTGTTTTAAACGGAGCTTTTAAAGCGACGAAAAGTAGTTGAATGTGTTCTTTCAGCTCAGATTTTTTGAGGTCACACTGTGGAAAACTCAATAAACTCAATAAAATGTGGAAAAAGACAAGTCTCATCATTTTCCCGGAGACCAGCCTCTGCCTTACGTAGAGGTTTAAAATTTATTGATATGCTCTTTGAAAGCCTTGTAAATAGTTGATAAATAATGTAATTCATATTGACAGTAATAAATATGTATCAGTAAAAGGAAACAAAAATGCACATAATATATAGAAATATGAGCCAAAAACAAAGATACGTTTAAAAAAACAACTGTTGAAAAAAGTATTAAGAGGATATATACATATATAGTTATAATGTACATACATGTGCATGTATGAGGCTTAAAATAAAATAAATCATGTTCTTAATATTAGAGTTGCGAAATAAACTCATTTCTCATACAAACTGCATGGGACCATTGCAAAGATGATAAGGAAGGTAAGAGAGAAGCCAGCAATCCCTGGAAAATAGTTATTTAAGTTTAGAGAAACTAGGGTTGTTCCCAAGAACACCACACCCACAGTAAACTATGGTGATGGGCACATATTGATATGGGGTGTTTGAACACTTTTTTTCCCTTTTAGTTCACCTAATATTAATATGTACTTTTTGTTTATAGTCATAAGTCCAAAGTAAAAGATGTCACATGTTGGACAGTATTTTAAATAATAAAAACAGCTGTTTCCTGTAAATTACACCACAGTCAAATCCTAGACTTTATCATCCATGCACAGCTAAAACAGCCTCCATAAAACACCTAAAATCATAAAAACAGTCAGCAGTGCAGTTCAGCGGCGTTTGGGTGAGGATCCGTACGCCCAGCAATGTGGGGGGAAACCTGATGCGGACACTGTCTTCACTTTATGTTCTTGGATGCCTTCGTGAACCTCCAGAGCTCTGAAATATGAGCTCCGCACTGAACTGGGAAACAGAAAACTGCAGGCAAATTCCATAAGAAACCCTGATCACAGAAGGGCACATGAACACATAGGACCCCTCAGGTGCGTTTGAGAGGTCAGGCCTGACACCATTACTCACTCTGAAAGTCCGGACAGGCCACTGTGGTGGTTTGGGGCATTATGGCGTGTCCTTGTGCTTTTTATGTGTGGATGCTGTGTGTTTAGCGGAAGCATACACACACACACACACACACACACACACACACACACACACACACACACACACAGTTTTAAGACTATATTATGTAAAATATCTGTATATTATAAATGTATCATCGCTGACCTTGGATCTCCAAAATGTTGATTTTATGGGAGTAGAAAGCTTAGTTTATAATGGAAGTTATGAAAAAATTATTGTCACTTTTGACTGTTTATGTTGGGCTGCTCATTATAACAATGATCACACAAAATTCAGATTTCTGATGATCCTTTCAGAATCAAAATGGCTAAAAATTGAGATATGGAGATATTTCATTTACTAATTTTGTAATATAAATATGAATGCAAATTGAGCTACATGTCCATATTAAATATAAGTAGCCAAAGTGAAAATGAAAGTAGCCAATCTGAGAACATTATTTATGTCTGCTTGCTGCTGATTTGGAGCATCCCAAGCTTGCTGTACTTAGAGGTGGGAGGTTTATTTAGAGGCAGTTTTTAAGCAATTTTAAGCAGTTCCTCCAGGATTAATACTGTTTTCTGATTATTTATTTATTTATTTCTCCTTGTTGCTGCCATTTGAATCATCTGTGGCAGCTGCAGATCAGAATCTCGTGGATCGTCTCAGTGTTTCTCTTGTTTTTGGTTTTGTCCGTCTTAAAGTCCTGTGTTTTTATTACTGTAAATTTAATTTAAAGAGGTGAATACGGCTTTACCTTTACATTTTCTTCAAGGTAGATACATTGAATTGTGTTTTAAAATGCAATGAAAGTGTTCTGAGACACAACAAGGTGTTTGTTCATTATACGTGGGAGCCCTTGGTATGGAGCCTGTCCCAGCATTCAAAGACAAACAAATATCTTGAACAGGTAACCAGTCCATGACAGAGCAGACACTTGTGCTCACACCTCTGAGCAATTTAGCATCTCCATTCTATCTTGCCTAACTTGCGTGTATTTGGACTGTGAAAGGAAACTGGAGTGCCACACAGACAGAGAGACCATCAGCTGCTCCAGCCAGAAACAGAACCCAAGACTTTCTCACCACCCCTATTAAATATCTACTTAATTTCAAAAATCATTCAGGTTTGTTTTTAATCATTTAACCAGGAATCATATACATTATATACATTTTTACATGTATAATGTAAAAAAATATATACATATTTTTACATATCTGTGAAAAAAATTAAGCCGTTTTACTTGTTAAAGTGTTTGTTTTGGGTGTTTTGGATAGTAATTCTAATGCAGTTTGTTACAGAATTGAGCGCTTAATCAAGCAATAACACAAGGTAATAATATTACTGATATTTATAACAAGAAGATGATGAAGAAGAAGAATCATCATCATTCTGTTTGTTTGGCCCAGCTTTAACCCAAATGTTGCTTTTCCAGCACATCAGCTTTATGAGCATAATCTCACTACAGGATTAGCTCCCCATCTCACGCCTTGTTAGTCACACAAAGTGATCGGAAGGAAGCTCTGAGAGGAGAGAGCTCAATCTTACTCCTAGATTTTTTTTCACCACAGGGATCTAGGGATTCTCTAGACCATTTTTGCAAGCATTTGTAAGCCCACTGCCCACTTAAAACATAACATTTTAAACCTCCGACATGTGTGGGTTAAACACCTCATTGCCACTGCCAGATCAGAACTCTGAAGATCACTCTCTCAGCATGTTGCTAGCTAGGTTGAGTGTATGTTAGTGTTCTCCTCCAAGCATGTTGAGGCGGCCAATGAGAAACCTCCCAGTGATTGGGGAGTTTCCTAACTAATAGGTGGAATCCACTGCATGCCTGGTGAGCTAGATGGTCACACTGAGGCAAAATAGTCCCAAAAGAAAACTGACGTACACCATATGTGCTGCTATATTACTATCATCAACGTTCTATATAAACACTCAGAACACATTTGGATGTGGTTTGGTGTCTCTACTGTAGGCATCCCAACACCTGGTTCCATTCACCAACAATGAACAATGAGCCATTAGGCCATTTAGAATAGCTTTGTATATCAATGTGATAATCTCCTTTACTATAGTATCACCATTCTCATTTTATTTAGTATTAGTAAGTTGTGCCCTAATACTAAATAATGTGGGTAGAGAGAGTTATTTCAACGTTTCTTTTGTGTATGAGTCTTTGTTTTGGTTCACTGCAATCAAAGCTAATGCTAATGTTAACAGCAAACGGTAGCAGCCCAGTTTTTTTTTAAATAATTCCTCCGGGTTCCATACAGTTTTCTGATTCTAATCATTTATTTCTCCTTGCTGCTGCCGTTTGAATCATCTGTAGTAGCTGTAGCAGTGTTTCTCTTGTTTTTCATTTTGTCCTTCTTTAAGCCCTGTATTTTTATTACTGTAAATTAAATTAAAAGAGGTGAATACAGGTTTAACTTTAAATTAAACTGAGTTTTAAAATGAAATTAAAGTGTTCTGGGAGCATATTTGGGGGCATATTTAGAGTTTACTCTATAAAGCATTTACAGCACTAGTAATAATGCATAAGACCCATGACCAACATGACTAAGACAGGAGGCTAATTAGTTTACACAGCTGCTTTCTCATGAAATCAATTGTTTTGGAAACGAACAACAGCATGCAAAACTGCAGTTGTCATCTTTTGCATAAAATGAA
>JBBPCW010251071.1:0-14074 GCA_037974425.1 Phenacogrammus interruptus
GAGAGAGAGAGAGAGAGAGAGAGAGAGAGAGAGAGAGAGAGAGAGAGAGAGAGAGAGAGAGAGAGAGAAAGAGAGTGTGGGTGGATGATGATATTTTAGGAGCTGATAACTATAAATATATTTACATATAGCAACCTCTTACTGCAAACTGAGCATTTGTCTTGTCTTCTGATTATTAAAAACAATTACATAACTTTGTTGCATAATTTCCATAATTTTAGGCATAACTTTAAATGTTTGGTCTAGAAGTGTTGTTTTATGCTCTGTGGCAACATTATATGAGCTATAATTATATATATTTTACATTTTACCGTAAAATAAACAATATCCTAAAAAATACTTAAAAAGTATTTTATGGTTTACGCTATGAATAAAAACACAAGCTTCTGAATACCAAATATAGACCAAAAGAAATACATACTCAAGTAATTATTTGGGTCAACCCAAGTTAATGATGTCCTTCAGTTGCTACCCAAGTTGAATGTGGTATTCCATTAATTAAAGTTTTACAGGGTTCACATTGTTGTAAAGAGATTCTGAGAGGCTGAAGCAGTTCATTGTAGAATAACTGCTGAAAACAATTCAGATTTAGTTTTGAGAATGGAGCATTTCACATCTATTAAATATGCTTTATTGTCAACATTCATAGAAAAAAAATATGGATCTTTAAAAGAACCCTTTAAAGACTAAACCACTATCATGTATTTAATGCCGACAAATGCCAATTGATCTTGAAAAGGAAAGGGTTTCATTTATGGTCATTTAGATGTTGCTTAGATGCTCCGCATCATAAATGCCTGAAGGATTGAGGCGCAGATGCAGATTTCCATTTCTTAAGACTTCTATTTACAAACAGAAACAAAAAGGCAGGAGGGCCAAAACACCAAACTAAACCCAGAACTTAAAGACTGACCTTAACTCTTCACATGAATGATGGACAAACGACTGTTACAATCAGACAGTGGACCAACACCAGTGCCTGAAACAAGACAAACTATATACAAACAGGACCAAGACAAGAACCAATCACAGCAGACAATGGCTGCATCCGAAATCGTATACTACTTGAGTAGGTACTACATTTAAATTAGAACGTACTTCTCTACCGTCAAAACAGTGCGTTCTATACAGTATGAATGAGGGCAGTATGAATGGAATTGGGACGCACTGCATCCGCTGTGTTGATGATGTCACGTGTCGTGTGTCGTCACAACAGCGCGTTATTGTTTACCTTTACAGAGGGCATTTACTCACAAGTGTAATTTTTAACCACAATGAACGTGTAATTTAACCTTTTCTTTAAGGTACTTACACTTGAAAAGAGCTGCGCCATTTTTCGAATATAATACCACCTCTCCCACTGCATTATGGGATAATTTTTTCCAATACTATGAATTCGGACATATTACTTGCCTCGCATACTGTTTTCGCACTATAATAGTAGGGAAGTATGCGATTACGGACGCAGCCAATCACTTAGACTTAAACACAAGACAAATACATAAACTAAATACACGAAGTTAGACACTGAAAAGGCACTTTCAAAATAAAAGTCCAACAGATAACAGACAATGGCGGCCGCTGACCAGGTTGTGACACTCCAACATTTTAACTTATTTTTTGGAGGTCTGGAAAAACACTCAACTGATTAATTAGAATATAGAATATTTACAGATCGTCTCCAACTGTAAAGTTAGCTATTTCTAATAACATGGTTTGTAGGATGATCCTCCCTTATAGTCTGCAAAAATCCTAGCTAACAACTCCCAAGGTAATACGTTTCTCTGTGATGTAGACATTTTCGCTTATGTCAGGAAATCTTAACGAAATATTTTTGCTTATCTCATTAGTAAATGTTTAATTTTCACTATTATTTTTTTTTAAAAGATCAGATCTTTCCCTATTATTTATTTAGTTTACATTTGCTTGTCTTAGTTAATTCCCTGAGTACTGTATTTGTTGGATGTGTTTATTGCTGTTCACTCGTGGCTCCACTCATAGTTTAGTGCACTGTTACAGACTGTAGTTCTGCTGCTGCACACATCTACCATCATCCACACTATCTTACTATTTACTGTTTACATTCTTACCACAGGTTAACTGTTGACCAGCTGTGAGTCTGGTGGCGGACAGTTCCCAATACAGCCTCGACGGTGACATGGCAGGAGCAGCATGGCAGTGTGTGGGAGAGTGTGGCAGACACTGTGGTTTTTATAAGCCAGTTTCACTGTTGGGTTGGGAATGGTTCACCTCTGAAATATGCTGAAAAGTGAGGCTCCACAGTCAACTCCACTGATTCATTAGAATATAGAATATATAGATGGTCTCTAACTGTACACCTATAAGTTAAGCGTTCATGACATGGTTGGTAGAGTGATCCTCCCTTATAGTTGTTAATGACAACCCATTTTGTAAGTACCAGAACTTTGGAAAGTTTACAGAAGGGGTCTCCAAGTCCGGTCCTGGAGGGGCGTGGTCCAGCATGTTTTGGTGATTTCTCTGCTCGGAAACACCTGGTTCACCTCGTCAGGTTTAGTGAATGCCCAGTCTCTGATCCTTCACTGGCTCCCTGTGGCCTCTACTACAGAACCTTCACTGGCTCCCTGTGGCCTCTACTGCAGAACCTTCACTGGCTCCCTGTGGCCTCTACTGCAGAACCTTAACACTTGCTTTCATGGCTAAGAATGGACTTGCACTTCCTTACTTGTCTGCACTGATCAAGCAGTGTGTCACTTCTTGTCCTCTCAGGGCATCAAGCTCTGCTCGTCTTGAACCTCCATTGCTCAAAAGAAGAGGAAGACATGCATCTAGACTATTTTCGGTCTCTGCCCCCCAGCGGTGGAACGAACTCCCTCTTGCAATCAGATCTGCAGAGTACTTAAAGATGTATATTGCTTGGTTACCCAGGGCAACCTGATCACTTTTCAGGCAATCTGATTACTGTTGATTCACTGTATCCCAACCTATAGACAGAAACTAAAATCTGCAAATCAAAACAGACTTACAAGGAAATGCAGAAATTGAGCCATGAGCCGATCTCTGTTGTTCGGCCATGTGGCTCAGCCATGTAGCCTCTTGGAGCAGCTGGCTAGGCTGCACGGTAGTGGACTTGGGCTGCTTGGGAGCCCAAGGTGGCTGCGAGTGTGGCTTGCTGGTCCCTCATACTCTTCTGGAGTGTCCTTGTTTCCAGCGAGAGGACAAGAGGTGCACCAGGGACTCCATCTCTCGAAGCCAGCTCCTTCTCCAGTGTGCTTCAGACAAGCTTCCATGCTCACCTCCTCCTTGCTGGTTAAGGGGCTTAGCAGATCTCAAACACCTGAGTGCAGTTAAAGTGATCAGAAATGTACAGGCAGCAACTACTGCAATGACTATTTCAAGTGCACATGAGGGTTGTGCTCCTCAGATCCTTAGAACCCTCTCAGAAGACTCTGTGTCCCTTTCTTCTATGGACACAAGCCTCTGAAATGGCACCTCTGAATTGACCATCAATTCCCTGAAATGTAGACAAGGAGATCTGCGTACAAGTCCAAACCAAGTTAAGAAACCCTGGAGGTGACTGTCCAGCTGGAGATAGCAAAGAAAGTATTGAGAAAGAGAGGTTGACACTACTGTCTGAGGCCAAGTGTGGCAACCATCAGGTCATTAAAGTGAAAATGAAAAAAACCTTTGCCCTCAGTGTTGTGTTTACGCTATGATAACGTAATTGTGAGAGATTCGGGCTGCACACATAATCAGCTTGAACACAAACTGTTATTAGCTGCTGTTCAATGAGAGCTACACCCAAACCTTACTCTTGCATTATCCACACTGACAGATGATATAGCCAGTAGGATAAGACAATACATTGCTTCTGACATCTGATTGGTCTAGAGCCAAACATGAGAATACTACATCCCCTTTCTTTTAAAATAATACAATGAAAAGTGCAAAGTACTGCATAACCTATTTAGTAAAGAAATCATTCTATTTCCACAAGCTACATACGTAAACCAGTAGTCTAATGAACCATTAAACTAATATATAAACATACTGTGTGTATTCACATGGGCATAGGTTATCACCTACGGATGAATGTAAACTGCATTGAACATTTCGAATACACTGAACATTGAGTTTTCTTTTGGAAGGACAGCGATCCGCCTGCACCCTTGTACAATCACAGATCCAGAATGACTCTGGGCTTTATCTGTCGACCATATCTGGTTCTGTAAGTGTTGCATGTGGACAGTCCATTGGTGTGGTCAGGTGTGTGTACAAAGTCACTGTGTGGTGCATTGCTGGTTGGTTCAGCACCTTCGTGCTTTACTGGTATGTCAGAATTGACAGTCTGAGATTCCTTTGTTTCCAAGAGGTGACATTTGTTTCGTCTGTACTCCTGTCCATCAGCAGTACGCAGATGCTAAGATCTCTCAGTGTTGGCTGCTCTGACGAGAACAGCTGGCTTCCAGTGTCCTTGCACCTGTACTCAAACTGCCTGTCCTTCATTTAGTTGAGAGAAGGGTTTTGCAAATCTGTCATAGTAGCTTTTTTGGTGTTGTTGCTTATGTAGCCTCTTTGCTTTGACTGTTGCTGTCTCAGAGAAAGTGAACGCTGGCACATTCTGGCTGCCGCTGCTCTCGGATCTCTTGATTTTAGTCACTTTACAGTCTTCTCTGCCCATATCATGTGGATACAAATGTTTTTAGTATGGGTAACGTTCGTCGATCAATTGTTTGTCGAGGTTTTTAGTGGATCGGGGGTTAGTGGACCAGAATGAGCGTATGGAGTGAGCATCATCATACTTGAACATCTGACGCGATCCTCTGTGGATGTATCTGGGACGAGGCAGATGAGCGATGTCCTGGTGGAGGTACAGAGATGCCGGGGCTTGGCTTGTATAGTTCAGCTGATGTGTACTGTAGAATCGCTGTCGCTGAATGCAGCAGCGGAGACAGCGAAATCCAGACGTAAATCCAAGTAAATAAGTTGTGAAAGGAAACAAACCATTTGGCATTTCAAAACTACCTTTGTTCTCCATTCTCAGTTTTTTGAGATGCTTAAAGTGCAGACATATCAACGGCCCATAATTATTTATTTACTATTTATACTTCCGAACATATCAAAACAAAAACAATTTAAAAAACGTTTGTTGAAAATAGATACTATATTCAAATAAACCTGCAGATAAGCACCTTAAGTGCAAACTAACAGTTAAGGACATGTAGGAACAGCCCTAAATACCTCTCAAAGACAGAGTGAGACAGAGAGACAGGCATATGAAGGGAGAGAGATGGTGAATGGGGAGAGAGAGTTACCTAATTAAACTGACTAGCAGACCTACGAGCAGGTTCTTTAGTCATTTCACCACTTTTATAAATAGCTGACCAGTATGTTCATCTACTCTGCCAGAGCTTCTTCTGTCCCTCCAGATATATATTATACCCCGTTTCAGAGAATTATATATTGTACAAATCCTCAAATCCTCACGATGTTATTATCATGTCATGCACATTATTGTTTATACTAACACACAATGCACACTGTTGTTTGCACTAACTCTCACTTTGTGAATTCCTACTTACCACTTTGTGAATTGCTTTTCTTTATATAATCTGTGTGTTTCTCGTGTATTGTACGTTGTTGGTTTAATGTGATGAGTCAGAAATGGAACCTACGCAAAATTATGGATGTAATTTTCTGGCTGATCTGCAAATTTAAGGGCACTGACTGTGTCTAACAAACTAGTATCAGCTGTTACCTGTTCTCATAGATAAACATTTAATATTTGAACAGACAACAAAGTGTGAGTCTCGCCCGATAAGAAGTCAAACTGTACTTTTAGGAGACACTAAGCCTGGCCACTGAGGTTTTGTGTTCTGTGTTTATTGTGTGTGGTTGTTAGGTACTTAAGCAACTCAGGTGTAGAGGAGCTGCAGGAATGCAGGCTCTGTGTTGCTAGGCACCTAATGACATGTCCACGTGAGTATGTGTCTAAGTAATCAATAATTGTCCTCGACGTGTGATTGGTGGAAAGAGTGGGGTGTGTGTTTAAAGCCCAACTGAGCAAACTTGTGTAGGAACATAACATTTTGGAATAAGGATTTTACCCCAAATTTTATAAGAGAAAAGTTTAGCTCAACTTAAAGATCTCCACCAGAATCAGAGAAGGCTGATTCGCCTCGATTTTCATTAATTTAGTAAATAATGATTAATCATTAATTGATTAAAACAGTGAATTAATTAGGGTGTTATAGGAAAACATGGCCTATATCACACACCAGCTATCTAAAGAGGAGTTTTGCTTTAGATAAGAGGGGGAAGTTGCATTTTAGTTTACAATGAGAGCAAGGTAGGCCAATGCAGCGACAAGGAAATTAAACAGTACCGGAGTACGCTGTGAAGTTCCGGATTCTCACTGCAGAAAGTGGCTGAAATGATTCTGCTCTCTGCAGTCTATAGCAAAGGATTAAGTCATGACATACAATTTGAGCTGGCATGTCGAGCTGAATCGAACAGTCAGGCTGAACGGTCGGTTCAGGAACTAAGCCATTTCCCCCAGGCATACTGCCATGGGCAACAGCACTGCTGGGCAGAATTCCTCGGTTGGGTGGAATACGCACAGAACTCGTTGCGTCACTCTGCAACCTGCCTAATGCCCTTTGAGCGTGTACTGGGACTTCAACCCCCACTCTGTCCCTGGGATGGTGGGTCGGTAGACCCCGGAAGGAGGCGCCCATATACCAGGCAGGAGATAGAGTTGTAGGCCCTTCTCTAATTGTCAGGCAAATGAACCCATTGGAAAACTCATCCTGTGTTTCAAGTATCCCGTCTCAAAGCTACAATGACGGGAGCATTGGATAATGGAGAAATGGATCCCATTTTCCTCTCAGCTATAGAGATAGAGGGAGCAACAGTGTACCAGGTTAAATAATTCTTGGACTCTCGAAGATGCCGAGGGGGCCTCCAGTATTTAATAGACTGGGAAGGCTACATCCCTGAGGAGAAGAGTCGTTTGAGGGGTCAACTTCATGCGGCTTCATGGGGGAAGGGGGATTGCTCCGCCCGAGAGGCTGGTCATAGGGAGTGGGTGCTGTGACATTTGGTCAAGCTCAGTCTCACCTGGACCCCAGCTGGCCGAGTGAGATCCTGAGGGAGAACAAAGGATGCGTCCCGAAGCGGTGGCCCTGGGGGAAACGAGCCAGCGTCAGGAACAGGTGTGCGCACCGCACACCTCTGCCTAGCATCCTGTTTGCCAATGTCCAGGCACTGGAAAACAACCCTGATTACCTCAGAGCCAGGATAAAGTTCCAGAGAGACATTCGGGACTGCAATCTCCTCTGTTTCACCGAAACATGGCTGAACCCAGCAGTGCCGGTCCACGCCATTCAGCCCGCTGAGTTCTTCTCGGTTCAACGCATGGACAGGACAAAAGAATCGGTGAAGTCAAAGGGAGGCGGCGTGTGCTTAATGGTGAACAACAGCTGGTGTAACAGCGCGAACGTAGTTCCTCTCACATGCTCCTGCACACACAACCTGGAACTACTGACCATCAAACGTCGCCATTTTTACCTTCCTCTGGAGTTTACATCAATCATAATCAGAGCCGTTTATATTCCACCAAGAGCAGACACGGACACTGCCTTATGCGAGCTGCATGAGGCACTCTCACAGCACCAGACACAACATCAGGATGCTGTGCTTATAGTGGCGGGGACTTTAATAGCGCCAACTTTAAATGCGCAGTGCCAAACGCACAGTGCCAAACTTTTATCAAAACTTTTATCAACATCTGCCCCACTATGGCCGAAAGGACACTGGACCATAGCTACAGCACAACCAAAGACGGCTACAAGGCACAACCTTGCCCATTGTTTGGGAAATCTGACCATCTTCCTCATGCCAAAATATAAACAAAGGCTCAAGCAGGAAGCCCCGGTTCAGAGGGAGGTCGCACGCTGGACCGACCAATCGATGGCCATTCTACAGGACGCACTGGATGGCGCAGAGTGATACATGTTCCGACGCAGCTCTGAGCTCATCAATGTGTTTACAGAAGCAGTTGTGGGTTTCATCGGGAAACTAACAGATGATACCGTACAAAAAACGACCATCAGAACGTTTCCCTATCTGAAACCGTGGGCAGATAAGACCATTCGCAACGCTCTGAGATCACACACCGCTGCCTATAACATGAACTCGTACAAAGCTGCGTCATACAACGTTCAGAAAGCTGTAAAGGAGGCAAAGCGGCGCTACGGGAGGAAATTAGAGTCACAGCTACAACAAAATGACTCTAGGAGCCTGTGGCAGGGACTAAGGACAATTACTGACTATAAAGCACCAATAACCGGTATGACGAATGCAGACGTGTTTCTGGCAGATGAGCTGAACACCTTTTAAGCTCGCTTCGAAGCTGCAGCCAGCAATGCAAATGGCGATAGCAATGCTAACAACGCTAGCAGTGCTAATGGCTGGAGACAAGAAGACAATGTCAACACCAGAAATGCATTCATCATCTCCGAGCATGATGTGAGAAGAGCCTTCAGGAGAGTGAACACCAGGAAAGCAGCAGGACCAGATGGGATCTCAGGTCAAGTACTCAGAGCCTGTGCGCACCAGCTAGCTCCTGTGTTCACTGAAATATTCAACCTCTGCATATCTCAGTCGGAAATTCCCACATGCTTTAAAGAGTCTATCACTGTTCCTGTTCCAAATAAACCCCATCCTGCTTCCCTCAATGATTATCACCCTGTAGCCCTGACTTCAGTAGTGATGAAGTGCTTTGAACGGCTGGTTAGAGACTTCATCATTTCTTCACTGCCAGACACACTGGATCCACTTCAGTTTGCATACCGGCCGAACCGTCTCCCACCTCCTCCATACATCACTCACTCACCTGGACACCAGAAAGGGGAACTATGTTAAAATGCTCTTTGTCGATTACAGCCCTGCATTTAACATCATAATTCCATCCACACTCACCACGAAGCTGGAACACCTAGGACTCAGCCCATCCATGTGTCAGTGGATCTCCAACTTCCTAACTGGCAGACCACAGGCAGTAAGGATGGGCAGACATGTCTCAGCCTCCCTCACCCTCAGCACTGGAGCTCCCCAGGGTTGGGTTCTGAGCCCCCTGCTGTATTCACTGTACACCTACGACTGCATAGCCACTACCAACTCCACCACCATCATCAAGTTTGCTGACGACACCGCTGTGGTGGGCCTGATCTCTAACAACGATGAGGCAGCCTACATGGAGGAGATTAGGAATCTGGAGAGCTGGTGCCAGAGGAACAACCTCCTCCTGAACGTCAGTAAGACAAAGGAGCTGATAGTGGACTTGAGTACAAAGCAAGAAAGGAGCTATCAGACCCCTGTCATCAACGAGAGCCCAGTGGAGAAAGTGGACAGCTTCAGATACCTCAGTGTTCACATCACACAAGACTTGTCATGGTCCTGCCACATCAACACCATGGTGAAAAGGGCCCGGCATCGCCTCTACCATCTCAGACGACTGAGAGACTTTAGACTGCCCTCCAAGGTGCTTAGGAACTTCGACTCCTGCACCAGAGAGAGCATCCTGACGGGAATCATCACAGCATGGTTTGGAAACAGCACCATGCAGGACAGACCAGCTCTACAGAGGGTGGTGCGATCAGCTGAGCGCATCATCCGCACCAAGCTCCCTGACCTGCACTCCATCTACAGCAAGCGGTGCTGGACCAAAGCCAGGAAGATGGTGAAAGACCTCAGCCATCCAACAATGGACTGCTCTCTCTGCTGCGGTCAGGAAAGCGTTTCCGCTCCCTGAAGGTCAACACCGAGAGACTGAGGAGGAGCTTCTTCCTGCGGGCTATACAGACTCTCACACCACCACATAGGACTTTACACTTGATTGGCTTTTCACAAACTGTTCCACTACCCACCATGTGCTCATACACACATCTGGGCACACTTGCACATTTTGCACACAGCTGAACTGTGAACTTTGAACGGTGACATGCACACTACACTACATACATTCACACATAACTGACACTTTTGCACATTCTGCACATACAGAATTGTGTCCTTCAACTGTGACTGTGATATATCTGCACATTGTCTTGCCATAACTGCACATTTTTGCCTGTATATTATATATTCTATTGCTATTTTCTACTATTTAATTGTTACTGTAGTCAATCTATTTTTATTCTGTTATTTGTAAATAATGTAAATTAACCATATTTCTCTATATTTCAAATTGCACAATTTCTCTTCTACACTGGACATTCCTTTTACATTATCGGTTGTCAGCAGCCGTACAAGCGTTTCACTTCACATCATACTGTGTATAATGTGTACGTGACGAATAAAATTAGAATTTGAATTAGGACATAGGCTAGGGTTAGGCCACATCATTCACTCCAGTTAACAAAAGACTGAGGGATTTAAAAGATCAAAAAGGCACAGAGAAAAAGATAGGGACATGCTGACTGTAGGTGGGACTAGGCAGTACAGCATAGCTTTTGCAAATCTCATATCCCTGAAATTATACCTTTAACTTTCCTACTTCTCCAATATGGATGGTTAGGGCATTGGCCCTGCAATCAGAAAGTTGTGGGTTTGAATCCCAACTGTAAGTGTCACCACTGAGGTTCCCTTGAGCAAGGTACCAAACCCCACACACTGCTCCCCGGACGCCCCTCATTGGTGGCAGCCCACTGCTTCACTTGGTGAATGGGTTCAAATGCAGAGAATTAATTTCACATAGTTCACATTGTGCTGTGGTGTGTTCATGCATGAGGTTTTGGTTCCTTGCCTACATTCATCTACTACTTTAACATTAACAGGTCTCTTCATGTTTCCCATGTTTGGCAGATATTTTCATCCATCAATCACAGGTGTTGGTAGATCATTTTGGTACGCTTGTCGATTTTGGTACGGTGTGGTACGCTTGTCCAGCTAAGGAATCAAACATCACCCTCCTGCTTGGAAGGTGGTGATGTTACACACTACATTACACCAACCCCACCTCATAGATCAATCACAGCCTGAGTATCAAGACCCAGGTTAATAAAAAAATATGCTGAATTGTGTAGAATCAATCACCTGTGTTTAACCAGTGAGAGATGTATTGATTTGAGGATCCATACATAAGCATGGAGTATATAGATATGCTATATGGACAAAAGTGTTGGGACGGCCACAAATTTACATTTACAGCCTTTATTAGATGCTTTTATCCAAAGCGACTTCCATTCTCTATCTACAGGGGACAGTCTCCCGGAGCAACTTAGGGGCAAGGGTCTTGCTCAGGGACCCAGTGGTGGTATGCTTTGAACCCATGACCTCTTGGTCCAGAGGCAAGTATCCTACCTCTAGGCCACCACCACCATCTCACAGAAACTCCAAAATCTTGTGGAAAGCCTTCCATTATATAGCTGTAAAAGGGGACCAACTTTTGTCCATATAGTGTATCTGTGCCACAGCTAAGCCAGTGGACTAGCAGCACAAGAGAGGGGTCAATATATAGATTTAGCTTTATTTCTGCACTGTTCCTCTTCCTGTGGATCTAAACATGGGGATTTAGAACTGTATGATGAAAGCAAGTGGTTAGTGTTGGTAAGAAGGCATGCTAATGCTGTTTTCGCTCATTTGGAGAATAAAAAGCTCACATGACCAGAAAACTTTACATTCAAGGCCACAAGGAGACGCATTCAAATACAGCTCACATGATTTTCAGGACCTTAAGAAATGATTAGTCGGAACAAACAGTTTAGAGTTAAAGCTGAGATCTGACCTCATTTCTCACCATGTTGCTTTGCTATAATGACTCTCCAGAACTCTTCTGCTGGTGCTCAGAGATGCCCTTACACTTACAGTAGGCTTTATGTGATGCTACCAGGGAACATTTGTATTGCAAATGAAAATCTTGTAAGCAGTAACAAACTAGTTTACTATTTAAATGTAATAATGTAATTATTGTTTTAAATATATTCACATTGTAATAGCATTTAAAAGGATATTTTAATTCTGCAAAAATATTCGTAAACAAAGCAATAACTATCAAACTGAACCGTGACACAATCTCCTCTTTTACAGTTTGAAAGGTTTTTGTTTATTCCAATTTTTGATTTCTTCATGCTGAGCTATGTGTGAGAAATTATACTGCATTAGAGCAAGTTTTCCTCAATTCATTCGTCACTGTGATCAAGAACAGTGACACTATGCTTTACTGGGTGAAACTGGAATATTATGTTACTGATTAGTGGCAGCTCAGAACATCCCAGCTGGTTGCAGGTACCTGTGGCATATCCAGAAGACATAATACATGGATCAATATATTTTAATTAGTGAGCAGCTTTCTATGCCACGTATTTAGCCCCTTTTTAAACGAATAAACCTGAATCACAGCTATTAGTAGACACTAACGAGGTGTTAGTGATGCCCATGTGTCACAGCCGCCTCGCCCTCTCCTCCCAGACACCGTCCCGTTTCCCCTGAATATTGATCCTTTCCTCCCGCCTCAGCCTGTGTCCCAATTCCCCATCCTTCCTCCCTTCCCTTGTGGGTCTCCCCGTCCCGATTGTGTTACAGCCCATCCCATTAGTTTCACCTGCCTCTTGTTTGTGTTAATCCCCTGGCGCACCTGTTATCCCTCAGTAGTCCGTATTTAAACCCAGTCTGGCCTTGAGTCAAACCATGCCCGTATTTGTTCTCTCTGTGTGTGTCTGATTCTGGCGCCCTTGTTTCATATCCCTCATGCCCTGTGTTTCTCTTGTTTTTGGTTCGCAGGCTCGTGCTCTTCCTCCCTAACGTCCCGGGCCGTGCTGTGAGGCTTCTGCCCCTTTGCCCTCGAATGTTTCCTCGACTGTCTGCGAGCAACCCCGCCTGTTGACCCTTCCCCAGGAGCACGAGCCCTGCAGTGTTATTGTTTTGGTTGTTTTGTTTAAAGTCGGGGTGTTTTTCTGTTTGCCTGTGTTTTGTGTTTGATTAAACCGTGTTCCCATTCAGCAGCAGCTCTGTGTCCTCTCCCCTCTCCGCACACACCAGGACACCATGCTTCTTTATTTAATATGGGGTGAGTGGCAAATGCAGTTTGGAATAATAATATTAGACATCATGTTCTGATGAAACAAATCAGAAGATGTATAATAAAAGTTGAGGAACTAAAAATAAACATGCGCTCACCAGACTGAGCCGCCTTTAGTTACTGTTCCCAAGGCACCACTTTTATCACACTTCAATTTTAAGAGCTGTTCCTGGCCTGTCCTATAAACCAATTAACATTCCATATTAAAACTGCACCCATCAGCACTACTCTACTCAACAAACACTACAGAAAAACTGCTGGAGCACGGAGCCAATTAGTTCTCTCACAGTGCGCGCTCTTCCTGGTTCCCCATGCACGGCTGACAAGCTTTGTAATGATGTACATACTGCAGCTGATTTCATATCTGTAAAGATTTCATTCTTGCTAGTTCTTATCAGAATGAGAAGTGGAACGTGAGTGTGTGAGCAGAGCTGTCAAAACCAAGTATATCCCACCAATATTTCTCCCCTCGACCGCATCGATTTGTGGGTGTGCCGAAGCAGCCGACCTCCTGCCTGCTTTTGTTTCGAACGTCTGCTGGATTTCCTCCTGGAGAAAAGTTCCCCACCGCATTCTTCAGCACGAGAATGTGGTTAAAAAGACATGAACATATGTCTGACTGGAAGTGAGTGCGAAAAAACCCCATCGCCTGGATCTCTGGGAAGAGAGGAGCAGGGCAGTGGCTAATGCGCTGTTATGGCTCCTAATTAAGTGCTATTAAGTGCTATTGCTCTAGTACCCTAATATGAAATCGAATATAAAGTCACAAACTAGGTACGCATTTGTGCTGTGTAGCCTAAAACATGGTGTGCATTTAGCGTACCACTGCTGTCCATCCCTGAATATAATGGTGCTCCTATATGTTTCAGAGCTCCGTGAGAACAAAAGTCACAAGACTATTTCCACAATGAAGCTAACCAAAAAAATAAATAAATAAAATAATAATAATAATAATAATAATAATAATAATAATAATAATAATAATAATAATAATAATAATTTATATAATATACA
>JBBPCW010251083.1:0-14071 GCA_037974425.1 Phenacogrammus interruptus
ACTTTTATCTTTACTGAGATTTACTCCTAAATTTAAGGGGAAATTCTAAGAAAATGACAGAATTCTAAGATTTTTCTTAGAATTACGTCACTAGGAGCAACTTTTAGGCTTAAGATTCTTTGTGAATACGGGCCCTGGAATTCATAGCCACTTTCTTTGGCCAAGGCCCGCCCATAAGACCATTTGACTGACATGTCAAACAACCAATCACAGATCGTTTCGTTCAGCGTCACGTTTCGGGGCGTGGAAATGTCCCCGCAACAACAGACCGGCGAACAACAGGTCAGTCAGCATAGAAAATCAATGGAGAAGAAAACAAGAAGTAAGTCATTGATCTATTTGTGCATATATAACAACAATGGCGTCTGCATTACCACATCTGAACAAAACACAGAGTAAATCAGTAGGATCACATGTCTGCGATCAACACAATCCGATAAAATTCAACCAATCTGATGGCGACTTCGACATTCCTGAAGTGTTTCCAGTTAAGTGTACCATATGCATCAGACGTTTAGCCAACGTTCTGTGGGCGTGACATCTGAGGCTGAGACTAAGACAACTGAGCAGGCACCTTTTGCACTGTGTAATAAAGTTATTGCCTTGTTTGTGTTTGAACACAAAGAGATGTCTGAGATTAAAATTAGAAGTTGGTTAAAATATTAAACAAAAGTGAAAATTCAGCAATTATAAGTCTTCTCATAAAACACCAAATGCAAAAGGGTTTATCAACCCACAAAGGCCAAGGATTTCCTTCACTTTCCACAGGAAATTCAGTGTCTCTACTTGGTAATCCTCAACCTCCTCCATGCCCAGCACCAGCAATCATCCAATGATAGGTTACATTAAAATAGTAGGAATTCCACACGCAAATTGCAATTAGTGATGAGAGGTTTGACTCTTTTCAGAGAGCTGGTTCTTGTGGCATGGCTCCCAAAGGGGAGCTGGGTCTTTCGGCTCCCCAACAGCTCTTAGTTTATTATCATTTGTAGTTCATATTTCAGTCTAACTTTAATTCAGTTTCATTTATTAATGTTTTAATCCTTATAGTCATGCATGAGCACACCCCAGCACAGTGTGAACAGTGAAATTCTTTTTCTGCATTTAACCCATTCACCAAGTGAAGCAGTGGACTGCGGTTACAGAGGGGCGCCCTGGCATATATGAATGCTTTGTGTGTTGATAAACCCTATGAGAAGCTTTATAATTGCCTAATTTTCACTTTTGTTTAATATTTTAATCAAACTTTTAATTTTAATTTAACACTGCCAACAAATCCACAGAACAGAAACAGAACCAAACTCAGTAACTAAACAGTATGTCCAACTGCACTGTGGGACGGACCATTCTGATGTGTATGTGCAGATTTGTGGTGGAACCTGTTCTTACCGTTATTTTCATAACGGTAAGGGGAGGGGAGGGGAGGGGACGGGACGGGACGGGACGGGACTGATTTTGTTGGACAGAAACTGAGAATTAGGTTAAGAGCGACACAGAGAGAGGTGAATAGCACCTGAGCTGAGCGGTAGATGTGTGGACTTTTGTTTCTCCTTTGAGTTTGTCTTGTGTTTGTCTACTTAGAAGTGCTTCTGTTTTCACCTTGTTCTTGTTGTACTCAGTAGAAAGGAGGCGTCAGAAAGACTCTTGTTATTTGTTAGTTGTTATTTGTTATCTCTGTGGGTGTATAGGCAGACACTACTTTTTGTTAGTTGGGTATAGGCAGGTTTATGGTCGTTTTATTTTTGTACATTTCTTTGGTGTTGTCTGTCCCCCACTTTAGAGTTGTGAGTATTTCTGATGTTTGTTTTGTATATATCTTGCCCTCCTTGTCTTGTACATATTGTGAATAATCTGTAAATATCCTTGTATATAGTTATAGATAAAGCTCTTGTTTGATTCAGTTTTGTGTGTGGACCTTCAACTCATTTACTGTTTTCTGTTGGTTACATGTACCTCACCCCTGCTTATTTCTGGTCATACTTCATTTATCTACAAATATTATCCATACATTGTACCCAGACATAACAGAGCTGAGCCACTGAGAGTGAGAGCTGAGCAGCGAAAGGAAACAAAGTGGGGAGCCAGCACTTATGATTCAGTACAAAGCATCAGCTTGTTACATTTCACCTCTGAGTACATCGAATAAGAATATCACAGTCCTAGTGAGGTGTAAGGCCTGGTATGAGCGGGGAAGAGGTTCGAATCCTACCTTCAGCACCTCCCTGAGCAAGACCCCAAAGCTGTCAAGTAACGAAGTACAAATACTTCGTTACCTTACTTAAGTAGAAATTTTGGTTATCTGTACTTTACTGGAGTAATTATTTTTCAGACTACTTTTTACTTCTACTTCTTATATTTTCATGCAATTATCTCTACTTTCTACTCCTTACATTTTAAAAATAGCCTCGTTACTCTGATTTAATTTCGGGCTTTTCATTCTTGTCACCTTTCCAAAAAAAACCCCAAAAAAAACCAAAACTTGCGCCTCCAAAAACTCTGGATCGAGTGAATTTGATTGTAATTGGATGAGAAGTACAAACATATTCCATTCCGAAACCTTATTGGTTGAACATGATCCATCGCACCGGACACAACAGATGTGTGTAATCTACAGTGAAGATGGCAGATAATCAAGAGCCAGGAAAACCAGACAGCTCATACCGAATGCACTGCAAACTCTGCGAAGTGAAGTAATGGCATTCAAAAACTGTACGTCTAATTTTTAAAAAAGTTTTTTATAAAGTTTTTTCAGTCGATTATTGACAAAATATTGTAGTAAGCTAGTGACGTACTAATGGTAAATTAGCAAAGTTTGCTGTGGCTAGGTACATGCCAAGGCATGTGGTTTGCTTGCTAGCAGTAGTATATGATTCAACATTGTAAGTTAGTTTGGTGTATTTTGTGTGAGATTTGAAATTTGACTTTAAATGTTATCTGAGCTTATATCATTGCTATGTACAATATTTATAAGTTAAGTGTGCAAAGCTATAGTCTACAGCCGGTTGATAAAGCATGTACTAAGGATAGGCATGATGCTGTGTGTGTGGGGCAGGCCCCGTGGGTCCTTGTAAAGAGGTAATAGGCCCAACTACCAACCATTACACAAATGCAGTTTAAAATGAATTAAAATGGTACTCTCTCATCAATACCACTACTTTTCATCCATGTCAGCATCTGCTTGTGGTCCTAAACAGCTTTAATATTCTGGTCTGCTCAACACAATCGCATAGACCAGTGAAATTGCTCTCTAACTTGTAGTCTGACCTTCATTTAATATGACCTTTAATACAGCGCAAGTCCTAGATAGTCTGAGCTTGTGGTTTGAAAGATATAAATGAATATCAATCTGTGCCTGTGCATTCATTTTCTCCACAGAAGAAACACCCTGCTCGTCTAGAGAGGTATGCTCAACTTACTTCAGCCATCAAAAGGAAGTCATCCACTGAAAGTTCTTTGGCCTCAACTTCCAAATAAACAAAGTTGTGGGAGACTAAAAGAGTGTCCCAGGCAAGTGTGGATAAAGCAGTCCTCAAATTCATTGGTCAAGGCTTGCACCCACCACACATTGATCTTCATTGATTTTTGCAACATCTTCAGCCAAATACAAATGTCATGACACGCAATACTGTTGTAAACAAAGTCACAAAGGCCTCTGTTGAAATGAAAATAAAACTGAAAGCTGCGTTTGCTGAAATTGAGTTCATAGCAACAACAACAGACTGCTGGATGGCACACTGTCGTGGTTTCATTGGTGTCACTGCACACTGGTTTAACCCCCAGACCTTGCAGAGATCCTGTGCTGCCATGGCATGCAAGCAACTTAAAGGGTCTCATACCTTTTCTGCTCTGGCTGGTGCACTTAATGATATTCACACAGATTTCAATATCATAGAGAAGATTGTTCGCACTATAACTGACAATGGATCAAATTTTCTGAAAGCCTTTAGAGTTTATGGGCAGACTGATGAGAACAACAACCCTGAGCCTGTAGGAGAGGGTGATGGAGAAGAAGATGATGGTGGCCAAAATGATGATTACGATGAAGAAGAGGAAAGCATTAAGGGAGCTGAATTTGTTGATGCCGGAGCCCTGTTAGACGAAGATGACTACTTGGAATACCAACTTCGCAAACACCATCGCTGCGCCTGCCACCTCCTCAATTTAGTGTCCACAGTTGATGCTTCAAAAGCAGAGATCAACCCATTGTACAAGCATGTGTCAAGGTCCACATTTGCCAAATGCTCTAGCCTGTGGAATAAAACCTCTAGATCAACCACCGCATCTGATGTAATAAAAGACCACTGCAAACTCCAACTCATAAGGCCTGTTCCTACAAAGTGGAATTCACTCTTCTCAGCCGTAGAAAGAATAGTGAGAATAACAAGAGAACAAGGTGAAGAAGCCCTTGCAGCTGCATGCAGTGAACTAGATTCACCTAAGTTTGTTTTTTCTGCCTTTCAGTTAATGAAATGATTAACAATAGGTTAAGTCAGCAGTCCCCAAGCTTTATTTCGTCACACACCGGTTTAATATCAGAAACTATGTTCACGGCCCGGCTTTTAAGGAGTGGCAGATAAATATACGTATATGTATTTATACAAATAAATGATACACATAAAAATGGGGATATTTTAAAAATATAATAATGGGGTATCTTTAAAATATAATAATAAACGTAAATCCAATGTGCTTTATTAACAGCATTTTCATAACAATGAGCCGACAACAGAACACGAGTCATATCCACAGATTTTTTTTTTTGTATACTTTGAATGCTGTAGAACACATGTTTGCATTATGCAGTCCACATTTTTAGGATTTTTCTTTTCTTCTTTGTACAGGTTTACTCCAGTGGACCAAATGACTCAAAATTACCAAATGACTCAAAATTACTATCAACAAAGTCACCAGAGCGATGGACTCCACTGCGTTCAATGAGAGAGTGCCGCTCTTCCTGTTTATCCTGAAACCGTCGTACCATAATGACATAAGCGTGCTCCGGCACGAATGCAGAAATCTAATGTGAGTGCAGGCCAGAGGGGGAGTGGGGAGGGGGTACAATCATACTCGGGCCCAGTTCAGCTGGGAAAGAGTTTGAGTACATTTTGTCTAGCAGGTCTTAAATTTGGGAACTAGAATGGCTGCGGCTATCAGCTCTGGATCAGAAAGCATCTTTCCGAGCGTTTTTCAAGGCCTGAAAGAAGTGCAGCATTCACGGCAACCGTGCCTAGTGTGAATACACGAATTTTCTTGTCCAGTCTTGTCCAGTTTTGGATATCCTGCAGCTAATAAAGGTTATTGATAACATGCTACTGAAGTTTGACTTTTTGCACCATTACGATACTTATAGGGAACTAGTCATCATATCTTCCGTTCCATGGAAATGGTTCTTTAATATATTTGCATTTTTTAAAGCTTTTGTCCTTAATGATATTTTCACCCCTTACATTACTTTTACTTTTATACTTTAAGTAGTTTTGCAACCAGTACTTTTACACTTTTACTTGAGTAAAAAGCTGGAGTTGATACTTCAACTTCTACCTGAGTAATGAATGTAGTATTGCCACATTAGGGCTGTGCTCGCTCTGGCAGAAGGCACACTTACATTACTGTTTTCCTTGGCTTTAATTATTGAAAAGTACAAAACAAAGGGCATGATGGCTGAAAACACAAATAAAGAAGCAAGATAACCAAATACCTAAAACATTGGAACATGAAATACCTTAACAAACTTCATTAACCAAACACAAAACTGCTGATATACAAACAAGAACAAACACCAGTTTCAAATAAAAGTACTTAATATCACAACTTAAACAACAGCGGCCTCTGACTGGGGCTGTGACAAGTATATATAGCCCTTCCTGTTGATCTACCTGTGCAAAGTATACTAAGCCTTTTGTAGTTACCAAGTGTAACCTATGTGTTTTGGATTATTACCTGTGTTTTCTCTGACCCATTTCAATAGATTTTTATTAATTTCATACTTTTTACCACTGATGTCACAAACCAGCTTTACAGAATCCAGATCTGAGCCCTTTGTGAGCAAGCCAAGGGTGACAGAAGCGAAGAAAAGTTCCCTAAGCTGGAGGAAGAAATTTACTTCTCAAAGGGAAACCCATCCTCCTCTGGTCAACCCAGAGAGTGAGAAAGAGAATCTCAATGGAGATAGTCAGTAATGGTAGTTTTTGTTGGAGTCTGAGTGAGGCATAGTTTGAGAGTCTCTAATCTACAGAAACAGGAAGGGGATTTCATAGATAAAAAAGGGTGCTTTTCAACAGTAGTTGCCTTATTTTGGAGAGTCCAAAGCAGTCAAACCAGTCGAGGGCGCTGTAGGCAAAAGGCTACAGCAATTACAGATCTGAGTTGAGGTGGTTGAGGTGGAGCACCAGTAGTGTGCAGTAAAACATGTATGGGAGACAAACAGAAAACAGAATGAGTTATGTTTTAGTTTACAGTGTACAAATCATATCTGTAAATATTACAAGTTAGATAGATATAGATATAGCAACCTAACTTTTCCTATATATCAGGAAAAGTTTTTAATGGAAAGCCAGTCATAATGACAATGTTATTTGGAAGATCACTCCAGCTGGGGGCTTTATATGAAAATGTGGCTTTCATAAATCTGGGGATGAGTAGATAGCCAGCACCTTGAGATCTAAGCATTCAGGTGGGAGGCCATATGTTAATAGTAGAATTTTATAATTAAATTAAAACGTTATTAGAAGTCTTTATAATACCAGGCTAATACTGTATGGTCTAATTTCCTGGTTCTGAGATTAGTACATTCCAGTACAGTCTGGAGTTAATAATGGGGTTAACTAATGTTGCTGCATCCTGTAGGGATAGTGTGTTTCTTAACTTCTATATTAAATATTTCATAGATACAAATACTAAAGCTATTTGCTTTAGTAAGAGTACCAAATTGTACAAAAGACTGATGTTTTGTTGCTGGCAACTTTTGGGCCTAGAAAAAGGACATAGTATTTTATAACTTTTATGCAGTCTTCAGTCTTCTTTAACTAGTGTATTAGTAATTTCAACAAATAAAAATGGTGTGAGACAGTCTAAAACTGGTGTTTGCTCTCCCAAATGCTTACCACTTGTTGTGCTTTGTTGTGCTTTTAACTCTGATAACACCCAGCTGTGACTGTAGATGGAAATTTTGGAGTTCAGAAAGTTCAGAAATTACAGGCAGTTTATTGACCAGTCAATTTTCCGCCCAGGCTATCGCTGCAGAGAAAAAAGCTCTGAACAAAAGCTTACAGACTTTTTATAACATTAACTCTTCTGTCCACACCTCCCCTCACATGTCATTGGCACAGCCTACCCCTCACATCTGGCTTCCATTTAGGGCCTCGCTTACTCAGGAAACGCCCCCTCCTCTAATGCTGGCCCCTCTCTCTGATTGACAATCCCCTTGAGACAGTACTCTGCTGGCCATGGAATTTCCTAAATGGGGCCCCTTTCACCATTCTGCATGAGACAATAATTTCCTCTTACTTTTACACAGACACATATGGGTTAAATGTGAACAATAAAATACAATTGAGGGGAATAAAAAATCTCCTTCTACATGACTCATAAACCCATCACCCACTTCGTAATAGAAGTCTTAACCAAAACAAACAGAAAAGGGCAACAGACCCCCATAACATCCCAAGGGCGAAGACGGGGCAGGTGAAGGAAAGTGTCCTGTGAGCCCAACCCTGTCATCTCTCTCTGGACTACACCTGACACTCTCATTTGAAAGTCTCTGTCTTCTTGTGCGGAGCCCCATCCAGGGAGCCCTTCACTGTCCTTGGGGTGGAGGCTCCTGTGAGCCCCACCCTGGTACCTCTCTCTGGACTACATCCTGGCCGGTGCTCCACACAGCCAGGATGACCCCAGAGGGTCCTACCAGACTCTCGCCTTTGAGAGTTTTTGTCCTCTTGGGTGGAGCCCCCCTCTGGGGAGCCCCTCTGCAGGGAACCCATCATGTTACTCTTAGGTGGAGCCCCCTCCAGGGGGCTTTGAGAGTCTCTGGCCCTTGCTGCCTTACTAACAGACCTTGCTTCCTGGGTTCTATGCTACTCTGGGCTGGCAGAGGCTTTAGTGACTCCCCTAATGAGCCTAGCGGCTCTTCTGGTGGGCCTGGTAGGTCTACTAGCTGCCCGGCTAACGGGCTTAGCTGCTCTGGTCGCGTCATACTCCATTTACATACCTTACAGCGAACCCAGACAGTCGGGTCGTAACATTTGTGGGGGCTCTTCTGGGATATTTATGATTAATTAATAATTAATAATCCAAAAACCCGAAATAATAACCATAATTCATAAAGTAGTAAATACTTTATTGTTTGGGGTGACCTTATACAAGTTAAAAGTAGAGGAATGGCTGAAGCTAAGTTTCTGTGAGGGGATTTCAAGATTTTTTTATTTGCCATTTGTGCATGAGACCAGCAGTCTCATGCACAAATGGCAAATAAAAAAAAATTATTTGCTCTCTGAGGAGGCTCTTAATGAATGCAGGAAGGATGATTTTCTTTTGTTAGCTGCATATTTCGGAATCTCGGTGTAGAGGTCCAAGAAAAAACAGGACATTAAAACAGCTGTGTTGGAAAAACTATTTGCTGTGGATGTGTTAAGACGTGTAGAGTTTCCTGACTCTGGGTCTACTGGTTTGCCTGGCACTGCTGAGGTGGTGGAGTACACCGCTGAGGAGGTGTCTGCTGGGGAGGTGAGTGTGGGTGCAGGAGGTGAGACAGAGGTCACACCAGCCGTCCCAGGTCTTTCCCCGTTTCGTCCCTTCTCTCCTCGTAGTCCTAGCAGCGTGAACTCCGTTGAATCGGAGAGGGCCCGGCTCAAGGTCCGTTTAGCACGGATACAGGCGGAAGCTTGTGAAAAGGAGCAGGCACGGGAACACGATTTCCACTTGGCAATGAGGAAGTTAGAGGTGGACGCGGACAAGGAGGTCCATCTCAGGCAGCTCGAGCTGGAGGCAGAGAAATCCACTGGACTCATGTCGAGGAAACCGGATCAGACCACAACTTCAGGTGACTATAACATGTCTTACACACACTCTAAAGTTGGATACGATATTACCAAAGCAATTCCAGTGCTAACCTCCATTCCATGAAACCGAAGTGGATGCTTATTTTTCTGCCTTCAAGAGAATCACACTATCATTAGGTTGGCCGAGGGAGATGTGGGCTTTACTGCTACAATGCAAGCTCACTGGTAAAGCACAGAAAGTATGTGCTGCATTATCTATGGAAGAGGGTTTAGAGTATGAGAAGGTTAAAGAAGCGATTTTACAAGTGTATGAACTTGTGCCGGAAGCCTATAGGCAACGTTTCAGAGAGTACCAGAAAGCACCTACTCAATCCTATGTGGATTTTGCACGTGAAAAGAGCGTGTTGTTTGACAAATGGATTACTGCGTGTAAAGTGGTTGAAGTGTTGGATTACCCGGTAGTTAATGTGGTGGAACAGGATAAGTCTCTTTTGTTTCCAGTGTTTGCTGTTACACGTGCACAGGCTAGAAAATTCGCCGAGGTAGTAAGTTTGGATGATACATTCATGGCATGCAATAGTGAATCTAAGGAGTGCTTAGAAACTAAACCGAAAGAGTCGCTCAACCGCCAAGTCTCAATTTTCTCCGAATCATTAGTTTGTCTTCTGAATCATTCACAGCTTGTTGCAGCTCAGAAAGCTGACATGTCCTTAAAAAAATGTTTTGAAGAAGTGAAAAACACTTCAGGGTAGCATAACTCTAAATACTTAATATGTGACGGTGTACTGTACAGAACGTGGAGTCCTATGAAGGACAAGAATACTGATAGGGAGTGGAACACTATATGTCAGGTTGTAGTGGCTACTAATTATCGCTCCCACATCTTGAGTCTCGCTCATGATCATCCCTTTTCGGCACATTTAGGGGTGACAAAAACGTATAACCGTATCTTGACGCATTTCTTTTGGCCTGGTTTAAAGTCAGACGTAGTGGATTACTGTCGCTCGTGTGTTACTCGTCAGATGGTGGGAAAACCTAATCAGGGTGTTCCTCCCGCGCCTTTACAGCCCGTACCTGCCTTGGGGGAGCACTTTGAACAGATCATGGTCGATTGTGTAGGTCCATTACCTAAAAACAGGAGGGGAAATCAATTTCTCTTAACTATGATGTGTACATCTTCTCGCTATGCAGAGGTGGTACCTCTTAGAAAACACTACTCCAGTTGTGATTAAGGCATTAGTAAAGTTTTTCTCGACTTTTGGATTACCTAAACGAGTACAATCAGATCGAGGGTCGAATTTTACCTCTAAATTGTTTGAGCAAATGTTACGAGAATTAGGAGTGAAACATGTACTATCTAGTCTGTACCATCCGGAGTCACAAGGAGCGCTAGAACGTTTCCACCAATCTCTTAAAACCTGCTACGAACTTACTGTTATGACACTCATCGTGATTGGGACGAAGGAGTTCCTTCAGTATTATTCACCATAAGGGAAGTCGTACAGTTATCCCTTGGTTTTAGCCCAGCTGAACTAGTTTTTGTACATACGGTTAGACGGTCATTGAAAGTTTTGCAAGAGAAAATGCTGTCGGATGACTCTCTTGCTTCCCCACGTAATATATTAAATTATGTGAGTGACTTTCGTCAACGCTTAGCTTATGCTTGTGATACTGCCAAGAAAACTCTACTTTCCTCGCAAGCTGCCATGAAGCAGCAATTTGATTTAAACTCCGTGCTGCGCATATTTTAACCCAGGAAACAAAATTTTGGTTTTATTACCAGTAGTGGGGTCGTCACTTTCTGCACGATTTTCAGATCCCTACGCGATAGATAGGAAATCAAATGACACGACCTATGTCATCCGCACTCCCGATCGTAGAAAAAAGAAATGGGTATGCCACATTAATATGTTGAAACTGTTCCACGAGCGTGTTCCGCCGACAGAGTTAATATCTAAACTAGGGCCCAGTGTGACAGCTGCTGTCATAGTACAGTCACCATTTTCTGTTTCAGCAGAAGACCAACCACAACCGCAAGCATATCTTAAGAATTCCGAACATCTTCAGGACTTACCGTCCTTGTTTAAGCATTTGACTACTGATCAAATGAGTGATGTTGATTCTTATTCACTGACATTCCTACTAAAACTCCTCTGGTGCAGCACAACATAGATGTTGCTGGCGTAAAATAAAATTGCATGCTTACCATGTGAACCCTGAAAAACGGAAATGTCTACGTACAGAATTGGATTATCTGCTAGAAAACGGATTTGCAAAGCCTAGTTGCAGTCCCTGGAGTTCACCGTGCATATTAGTCCCGAAACCTGATGGTTCATCTCAGTTTTGCACTGATTTTCGAAAAGTAAACTCAGTTACAGTACTTGATTCATATCCTATGCCACGCATGGATGACTGTATCGATCAAGTAGGAAGTGCAAAGTTTGTGACCAAGCTTGACCTTTAAAAGGGATATTGGCAAATTCCTTTAACCCCTCGCGCTTCAGAGATTTCTGCTTTTGTCACACCTGACTGTTTCGCACAGTACACAGTCATGGCCTTTGGAATGCGAAACACTCCAGCAACCTTTCAGCGTCTAGTGAATATTGTTTTGGCAGGTTTACCTCATTGTGCTGCTTATCTGGATGATTATTTTTTCAGATACATGGCCAGATCACATAAGACACTTCAAGGCGGTGCTTAGCCGATTAGATGAGGCAAATTTGACATTGAACCTCGCTAATTGTGATATCAGTAAGGCCACGGTCACTTACCTAGGTAGGCAAGTGGGGCAGGGTCAAGTTCGCCCCGTGCAAGCTAAGATGGAGGCGGTTGCCAATTTTCCTATCCCTTGTACTCGACGTGAACTTTGTCGAGCCCTAGGAATTGCGGGTTACTATAGGGGGTTCTGTAAGAACTTTTCAAGTGTGGTAGCTCCGCTTACTTCATTAGTGAGTCCATCTCATTCATTTGTCAGGTCGAATGAATGCCAATATGCGTTTGAATGTGTAAAGGAGTTATTAATGAACTCTCCAGTTCTTGCTGCTCCTGATTTTTCTAAACCAGTGGTTCTCAATCTTTTGCAAGCTGGGCCCCACCAAAGCTGGTTCACCCACCCCAACGCCCCCATGGATTTGTGTTATCACTTCATGGGCTTCGGGCAGACACCAGTTGGGGGTTTTGGTGTTAGGTAAGTTTGGTGTTAGGTAGGTGTAGGGTTTTGTTCTGTTCTTTCCTTTGGTGTTGTCTGTTGTCCCATTTAGATGTTAACTGTTGTTACTTTGTGTGTACTCCTGTAAATAATTGTATATAGTATTTTCCCTCTTGTATATATATTTGGTCTATGTTTGGTTATAGCTTGTGTTCCCTTGTAAATATTGTGAATTATATAAATACAAAACTTGTAAATACACGTTTCTGGTTGTGGGAACTCATTTTTCTTCTGGCAGTTTGTCATTTGGTCGTGTCATACTCCATTTACATAACTTACAGCGAACCCAGACAGTCGGGTCGTAACACCTTGCTCCTGGGCTAACAGGCTTAGCTCCTGTGCTAATGGGCCTAATTCGTGGACTAACAGGCCCAGCAGGGTTGGCATGTGTTTTAGAGACTCTACTAACAAGTCTAGTGGTGCTTCAAATGGACCTAGAAGTCTCAGGGCTACCTGGTCTAGTCCCCATGATAACCATGCTAACCAAGTACTCTACTCCCCTCTATTATACCCACCAGGAGCTGTCCTTGTGCTGGTACAGGCTGCTGGATCTGTCGCGTAGAGTGCGTAGGATTCCTGGACTGTCAGCTGCTCAGTCCGACCCACGTCGCAGGGAGCTTGTCAGGTTGGTGATCAAGCCCATCAGCTCGACCATCTGCTGCTTTTGTTCAGCCAGGTGCTGTAACTACTGTGGCCTGTGCTTCAGGCTCTGGGAAACTGGAGCCTTGCCTCAACTTTTGGTTTGCTCAGGGTCCTAGTGCCTGACCTGTTGCGGCTGAGGGCCCGCCTTCTGGGGTGAGTTGGGCACGAGCCTGAAGGGCAGAGCGCCTGAGGAAGCTTCAGACTTCCAGGGTCACTGGTGACCAGGTGGGCGACGTGAGCGACGTGGACCCCCGCATTTCCCTTGTCTCCGGAGGGAACTCCTCTATGGCGAGTCGAGGACAAGAGGGTCCACAATGCACTCTGGTGGAACTATTGATTTACCCATCCCACCAGAAGCCCAGGTCCCTTTCCTCATCCTTCAGCTCTCCACTACACAACACCTCTGCAGTGGTGAACATGCCCATGCCCCCAGCAGGTTTTCCCCGTACAATTGTTGCCAGAAACTATCATAAAATTTCTCCTGGGTTCAAAGACCTTGTTGGGTTTTGTTTTTATACCTAAAATAATTCAAATGTGCCCATTGTTCTTTGTGGGCATTTGCATGTGACACCATTAAAACACTAATAACAGTTCTTAATATATTTTTTAAAAATACAATAATACATAGACTGTGCTGTGATTCATGCACATGCGTTTTCATTGCTATGCACTTTCATTGTCTTTGGTACAAGCAGGGTAAATACAGTAATACAGTAAATTAATTTAATTTATATTAATAAAAATAAAGGGCTTTAAGAAGAACAAAAACACTTAGGACGTTCCACAGGGGAAATTCTGGACTGCAGCTGCATCAAAGGGCAGCAGTCAATCAGCAGTAAGGAGAAAAAGGAGAAATAAATAATGTTCTCGGATTGGCAACTTTCAAACCTTTCATAGGTAATGGGCCATTTGCAAAACAAAAGGAGGGGAATAGTGGAGTCAGCAGCGGGGTCAGGTCATGGATTTTATGCAAAAAAAGCGCTGGTATAGTAATTCTAGTGTTAAGTAAACCAAAACATACAATGTGTCGTGTCTGCCGCTTCCCTAGTGAACTAACAAAGAAAACTACTGTGTGAAGAGAATATGTGAAAACAAAAGAAACTAACCTGACCCAACTGCCCAAAACCAACTCAGAAGGGAACTTTAAACCCTCACTGTTCGCAATTTTTATAGAACCACTAGCAGCAGCAGTTAGACAGGCTACAGTGATTAAAGGTATTAAATG
>JBBPCW010251092.1:0-14071 GCA_037974425.1 Phenacogrammus interruptus
TTTTATTATTAAATATGTAATCGTTTCATTTTTGGCAAAACTGTATATACTCGGGAGAGAGAGAGAGAGAGAGAGAGAGAGAGAGAGAGAGAGAGAGAGAGAGAGAGAGAGAGAGACCAACAGACCATGCACAGTGGAATTCTTGTGCAAAGCTATCCGAGTCTAGATACATTTTTGAGAGGTAGAAAAGACAAAAAACAAAGCAGATAACATAATCTACTAGTATATACTTTATAAAAACACCGTACAAAGAGGGTGGTAATTACTGGGTTTTCTGGGTTTCACCGACGAGAATCCAAATAGCATAGGAAACTAGCCAGATGTTTCAATAAAACAAAAAATACTTGCAAAGACAACTGTAAAACTTAATAATACAATTAAAATACAAAGTGTTCTGTTTTTAGCCTTTCGTGAATAAAGTACTTCTCTTTTACAATGTTACTTCAGTTAGGTAAAAAAGAGCAGTTACTCCAGTATTTCCTTCCATAACTGTATGATTGTTGTGATTCTTCTGTTAAAGATTAGCTAATGTCACAGAATGTGTGATCTTCCCAGTCACCCTTCATCTAGATCTAAAGATAAATGCCCATGATGTCCTGAAGAAAGGTGCTGCAGTGTATGAACTAGAATCCTGTGTGGCTTTGGATGCTAAAATGTATACAGATCAATAAAAATAAACAATTTATAGAACATTTGTAAATACAGTCATATAATACTGACGTCACACTCTAACTACTCGCAACTGTAGAGCTGACAACGTTGTTAAAGTCATAATTGATGTATTGGCAGGTTGATAAGAGAAATAATACCACAGTGACAGGAACTGCTCAGAGTTGCTCATAGGCCATAATCTTGAAAAAAAAAAACTTGCAAAAAAACTGCTAAGCTGTTTTTAAAGTGATTACAAATGGCATCTTAAGTCACTTCACTGATTCTGATTCCAAGATTAGCACCATTGAAGCCAGACCTCCAACAATACACAAAAGCCCTGACCGAAATGTTGGATGGCTGGACCTTTTACGGCTTATTATTGCTGTACAAAGGACACCACGTGTCTCCACTGTTTACATTCACAGCATTTATCAAACGCTTTTATGCAAAGCAACTTCCAATCCCTAACTACAGGGGGCAGTCTCCCTGGAACAACTTCAGCACCACTGGGTTCCTGAGCAAGTAACTCAGTGGTGCTGAAGATAGGATTCGAACATCTCACCTCTTGATCCGACCCACTAGACCACCACCAACCCATTTTTTCCACACAAGTGCTGTCCAGTAACGCTCCAAAATCACTCAATCATTTTTACATTAGCTTCTATTAAAAAAAAAGAATGTATTTGATCTTTTCCTGTAAACTGTATCTGCTTGAAAACCCTAATTTCATCCCTTACTCAATTAAATGTTTATTTTGATCATGCAAACACCAGGAATGACAGTAGCTCAGTGATAAGAAAAGCAGAATAACAGTTACAGAGTTACTTAATGTGGTATATAGGCTTTTTAATGTGGTACAGTAACCCCCCTAAAAATGCCTATTTTTATAGTGTAAACCCTAAATATGCCCCCAAAATGCTCCAAGAACACCATTTTCATTTTAAACTCAGTTTAATGCATCACCCTTAAGGAAAATGTTTTAAGGCAAACCTGTATTTGCCTTTTTGGGGGCTTGTTGGGAACTGTGGAGTTTGAAGTGTCTGAGTGCTTGCACTACCAGGGAGATCTCGCACGGAGCATGGGGGCTCAACCCTGGTGTGGAATTAGAAAAAAAGTGCTTCCAGGTCGGCTGCAGCCGAAAAAAATATATTTATTACCACAAAAAAGGCGGAGGATATTTGCAGTAAAATCTGCATGTGACTGAATCCACAACTCCTGATCCATGTAAAACTGGGGGGTTACTGTATATGGGCCCTTTAATGTGTAAAATGGGCCCTTTAAATCACTTTGTGAATGGATTTCTGTAATTATGTAATGTTCCTGTAATCTTTTCCTCAGGTAAAGTGGCTCAAATGTAAGCCTTGCAGTCTCAGAGTGCAATAAAGTGCAGCTCAGTGATCAGGACTGCATGATCAGACCCTTTACTGCTGTCCTGGCAATGGCTTTAATTAGCTTACTCTGTCTGACAGTTATGTAACAAAAGTGTTACTTAAATTCCTTGTTATCAGTTGAATTATTTTTCAGGTCAGGTGTGTGTGTGTTTCTTCAGCTGCACCAGATTCTCTCTTGCAGTGGGAGGCTGAGGCCTGGGAGGGGGTACCAGCGTGTAGCCAGCCTGGATTTGTTCTCAGGGTCTTAAACTGTGTAGCCCTTACTTTGTTCCAGTTTGGTTGCATAACCTAATAACTCTTGGGAATAATCAGTCTTTGTGTCTCTATTTGCAGTAGCTTTTATGTGAGTTAGTGGGAACCGAAAGCAGAACCTGACATATTACAATACAAGTTAGTCTTTTTTTTCTTGCAAATTAGGACATCTCTCACATATCAGAAATCTTCACTGTGGATAACATATCATTTACTACAGATTTCAGTCAAATAAATGGTGTAAAACAGCCTAAACCTGGTGTTTGTTCTCCTACACACTCTCCATTTACTGCTCTTTATCTCGCCGCGCTGCCCCTCGGCCACTCTCCGGAGCCTCTCCTTCTGTGTGTTTTCCCCACACACTTATGGGCGGAGACAGGCTCATGACGTCTGACACCTCGAGCATCAACATAAACCAAGGGAAGTTACATTTAGGATGTTTTGTTGCATCAGGACAATTTATCATGTGTCACATTCTGAGGGTTAAGCAAATTCTTCTGGGATTATTTTTTGAATTCTAATTCTGATTTTGATTTTTTCAATGAACTCTTTATGCATAGATTTATGGTTTAACAACTGAACATGGTCATGTTCCAGATATTTAGACCCAGGGATTTAGACCTCGTTGGAGAGAGAGGGGCTGAGGGGGAGGAGTCTGAGCAGCAGGACGTGTGGAGCACCAGAAACCAGAGAGCAGCAGCATAACAGTCACCATGCTGGGCTTTTTTATTCTTGTGTGGATTTTCATCTGCTTACTCTTAATCAGGATCCAAAGGCCTGAGAATTTCCCCCCTGGACCCCAGCCTGTGCCCATATTTGGAAACCTGTTCCAGCTGAATATAATCAACCCTTTGAAAACCTTTGAGAGGGTACAGTACTACAGTACCAGCTGATTCCAATTAGATGCATTGCTTTCATCATACTCCTTTGGTTTACTTCCATATAAAGAATGCAGGCCTTTTCTGCTTCTATGTCTTCAGTTTTCTGAGCGCTATGGGAGTGTTTACAGCCTGTACATTGGAGGAACACCAGCAGTGGTTCTTACTGGGTTAAAAGCTCTGAAGGAGGCTCTGGTGATCAAAGCTGCAGACTTTTCAGGACGACCACAAAACTTCCTGGTCAGCCACACAGCGGAAGGGAAAGGTGACAATATAAATAAATACTACTGAGAATTAAATTTAAATGATTTGATTTAAATCATGTTAAATGTATTTGGATAGTAGTTTGTACAAGAAAGCAGCTTCTAGAAATACAGGTCTGAGCCCTTAGCGAGAAACCAAGCACTGGGGGCCAGAGACGCTCCCTATAGGCTTGAGGAAGGAATGCTGAATAACTTAATAAAACAAAGACTCTAAATGGGAACCCACCATTCTTTGCACTCAAAAAAAAAAAAAAACACTTGGGCCAAGTGGGACATTTGCAGGATTGCAAGTTAAGTCCCTGGTGATGCCATAGCTAGTAGGATGGCCTCCTCTCTGATTGATGCCACTAACCCATGTTTAAGCTGTGTGAGTGAGAACAGCCTTTTAAACTTTACAGAAATTTTACATTAAATTGAGGTACTTTCACAAGGATCACCAAAGAGCCATCACTTGGGAACCAAAAGTCTACAGAAATATTTGAAGTCAGTAACCAATAGTGGTACATTAATGAAATGTTTTAAATGTTATAAATGTGTAAAATGTGTCAGGTATCGTTTTTCTCAACTATGGTCCTGCATGGAGGGAGCACCGGCGCTTTGCCCTCAGGACCCTGAGGAACTTTGGAATGGGGAAGCAGTCTATGGAGGACAGAGTTCTGGGAGAACTGGACCATCTCGTTGCACGGTTGGAGAAAAGTGCTGGTAGTTCATTACTTCTCATCAATTTTATTGAAGACCTACAAGCAGAATCAAAACATATTACATGGTTTTTATCACAACTGCTGTAGAATGACCTGCTTTTTTATGGAAGTAAGTTTCAAATACATAATATCATAAATATTAACATGAACACATTTAAGTTCTGAAACAACAGAATCTGGCTGAAAAGTCATTTAAAATTGTGCAGAAGTGTTAAATAGGCATCATCTCTGTAGGAGTGGTGATGGATCCTCAAACCCTATTCCATGATGCGGCATCAAATGTCATCTACCTGGTGTTGTTTGGCGTCCGTTATGACTATGGGGATGAAAGACTCAAGCAGTTCATTCCTCTATTCAAAGAAAGTGCAAAGATTGCCAATGGACCCTGGGGAATGGTAGGACATGAGTATTTGCTTTAGTGTTATTTAATCATTCTTTCATACTGCTGGCAGTTTGCCCGTTTGGCACTAAGTCCACTGAACAACACTGGATATTCTCCTCTAGATTTATGATACACTTCCTATAGTGAGAAACCTGCCTCTTCCCTTCAAGAGGTCTTTCACAATAATCAGAATAATGAAACAGATGGTGGCAAACATGATCAACGAGCACAAGACAACAAGGGTGCCAGGAGAGCCAAGAGACTTTGTGGACTGCTATCTGGATGAGATTGATAAGGTGTGTGCACACTATAGTACTTCTGCCATCTCTCTGTTTTGGTGCCATGCATCTCCAATCTGATCTTGTTTTTGGTAGAGAGGAGATGACGGGTCTTCTTTCACCGAGCCTCAGCTGGTGATGTATGTTTTGGAGCTGCATTTTGCTGGGACAGAAACCACCTCTAATACTCTCCTTACAGCATTCCTCTACCTCACAACACACCTGGAGGTCCAAGGTCTGATCTCATCCGTCGCTCTCCATTCTGCATTAGCCTATCTGAAAAAGAACGATTTTTGTCGGGGAATACTGGGAACATGAACAGATTAAAACAACTTCTTGTATTTTGGCAGGGAATTCACATTTAATGTAATTATCTTCTGAGAGGAAGCTTTTAAAGGCATTCTATTCTTACATAAGTGATTCAGAGGAGTGGTTCCAATCAACATGACACCACAGCTCTAGAACCACCCTGAGAGACTGAACTTTAGCCATTTAATTTTGGAGAAAGTTTTGGAAGATCAAAGTAATTCTGCAAGGTAGCTCTTTCAGTTCACCAGGAAATATCTAAATTAGTTGATTTGATGTTGTGTTGACGTAGTTATTGAAACTATCTTTATAACTACAGGGGGTCTTCGAGTTACGAAACAGATCCGTTCCTTCGACAGTGATGTAACCTGAATTTTGGTGTTAGTTGAAACACACACTAACCTAAGTCACCATCCCAACACTGCTGTAAAAACACAACTAAGCCACAGAAAAATAAACTGAAAATCTCCCTCAATCATTACTGTTCATTACTGCGTATTCTTCCCCCACACACAACCTAGTTTGCCGACATAGTCCATAAGCATGACACTAATCGAGTGGGAGTGGGTATCGTAAAGTTGTGTGTCGAGATTGCCATAACCCGAGGACCCCCTGTAATGATATTTAAAGTGTTTTAAAGGCTGCATGTTTTACAAATCTTGCATAAAATCAAATGTATACAGTTTTCCCTGATTGGCCAAGACATATTTGGTGTCCAACCATTCTTGGTTGATTGTCTCAACATGCTGTCATATTACAGTCCCCTTAATGAATGTCCCCTTTCTCATGTCCAGAGAGATGTCAGCAGGAGATCGATAAGGTTCTGAAGGATAAAGTTCATGCATCTTTTGAGGACAGACATAAAATGCCGTACACACAGGCTGTGATCCACGAGAGTCAGCGCGTCGCCAACACCGTCCCTCTGAGTGTGTTTCACTGCACCAGCAGAGATACTGAACTGATGGGCTACAGCATCCCAAAGGTTCCTTACATGCTATGTGTAGATTTTTCCAGAAACTTACTTGCATTCTTTCTTTGTTCCTTTCTGTTCATTCTTTTTCTGTGATCTAGGGCACACTCATCATCCCCAATCTCTCCTCAGTGCTGAGTGAGGAAGGCCAGTGGAAGTTTCCTCATGCGTTCAATCCAGAAAACTTCCTGAATGATCAGGGACAATTCGAGAAACCCGAGGCCTTCATGCCCTTTTCTACTGGTGAGAGATGTGAAAGACACAAAAAAAGTATAAATATTTGTTCTTATTATACAGTATTATACATATTGTGGCGAGCAGGAGGTCCACATGAACTGTGTGGGGGGTCTGTGTAGGTTAGAGGGTAGCTTGGGGTTAATTGGGGGCTGATGAGCAGCACCTGCTCCTCACCATGGCAACTGCCAGGTTTTCTGGGGTGGTAACTGGCAACTGCCGGGTTTTCTGGGGTGGTATATAAGGGAGGGGCGGTGCTTAGCATGGGGTTTTGTGTTCTGCAGAGCTGGAGAGAGGTGCTGTATTTGTGCGTGCTTACTGCCATTGAAAATAAAGCAAAGAGAAATGGATTCCTCTTTCCACGTGTCGTCTGACTCTGACGCTCATCACAGTATTGTCAGGCGGGGGATTGAAGCACTTCAAGAGAAAGTTGACACCTGGATAGAGCGGGAGACAGAGGCGGAGATGGAGTGGATGCTCGACCAAGTCGCGAGGGGGCTGGCGGGTCCCGACGGCGCGAGCGTCAGGCGACGAGGAGCGAACTGCGTCCCCACCCCAGCGCGAGACCAAGCAGAGCAAGGGGCGACGGAGAGGCCCCGAAAGGGGGTCAAGCTGCCCAGGTTCAGCAGAAAAGAGCCACTGGAGCCTTACCTAGCACAGGTGCAGCTTGCGGCCAAGCACAATGGCTGGCAGTCTGCAGAAGCGGCCGTTCATTTGGCAATGGCTCTGGAAGGGGAGGCACTCAAAGTCCTGGTCGATAAACCCCTGGAAGAGTGTGGGGACCTTGAGCAGCTGGTGACAGCCCTGAAGCAGCGGTTTGGCGAGCCAGCCAGGGAGGAGAAGGCTTGAGTCCAGCTTGAGAAGAGGCAGCGGCAGACTGGCGAGACGTGGGGGGCGCTCGCGGGAGACCTCCAGAGCTACGCATGCCGAGCCTATCCAAGCTTCCCAGCTGCAACCCAAGAGAAACTGGCATTGCATGCATTCCTGCAGGCGCTCGCTCCCACCAGTCTACAGCAACATGTGCGCCTCCACGCACCCACCACCCTGCTGCAGGCCCTGGAAGAAACAGAGCGCGCGGAAATCATCCTGAGCAACCCACCAAGAGTGGTGTCCACCCGGAGAGTCGCGGCTGGCGAAGCTGAGCCGGGAGAAGCCTCAGAGCAAGCTGCAGCACACTGCGTGACCAGTCAGAAACCCCCGGAGGCGAGATGGTGTTTCCGTTGTGGCCGAGCGGGGCACATCGCCCGCTATTGCAGCGAGCCGCCAGCGGAAGAAAAGACCAAGAAGCCGCACGGAAACACCGAGCGGGTGGAGCAAAGAGGGCTGCACCGTCCGGGGTTCTATAAGCCCCTCTAAAGAAAAACACCCTGCGCGTAGGACAGTTCGGGGACCCAGAGGGCCTCCGCGTCGAATGCACAGTCGAAGGAGTCTGCTGCAAGGTGCTGGTCGACACCGACTCCACTATTACCATAGTCCGCCCCGGGGTCCTGCCACACACACAGCAACCGAGCCCGTCCGGCTGGGAAACAACCACTGTGCGGTTCTCAACGGTGACAGGCGACAAAGCCGTGATGAGAGAAAAGCGGCTGCTGATGCTCACCGTCCAAGGGGTGGAAATAGAGCACGAGGTGTGGCTGGCGAATGTGGTTGAGGAGTGCATTCTCGGAATAGATGCGTTGGTCAAGCTGAGGGCCACGGTGGATACTGGAGCGGGCCGACTGTACGTGGCTGCACCCGAAGGTTTCATGCCGGAGCGAGGGGACTGAGAGGCGGCTGCTGAGGTGAGAGCGGGACGGCGAGCGCCACAACCATCCAACGAGACACAGCAAGCTGTAAAGGAGCTGCGAGAGAGAGACAGCGAGGGGCTGGACGCGGCGCAGTGGGCAGACCTGGCGATACTTCTCGCTGAGAACGAAGATTTGTTTGCGGTGCGAGATGAGGAGTGGACCCGGACGGGGCTCGTGCAGCAACGCATAGAAACGGGTGACGCCGCACCAATCCGTCTGTGACCACACCGACTCTCGCTGGACAAGCAGCAGGCGGCTGAGGAAAAGGTTCAAGAGATGAACCTTCAGACAGCCCGTGGGTGGCCCCAGCCGTGATGGTGAGGAAAAATTATGACAACTGGAGATTCTGTGTGGACTACCGGCACCTGAACCAGGTAACCACCAAGGACTCTTACCCTTTTCCGAGAATAGACAACACGTTAGACGCAGTAGCAAGGTCGAGGTGGTTCACGTTGCTAGACCTTAGAAGTGGGTATTGGCGGGTAGAGTTAGCCGCTGACGCTAAATCGAAAACCGCATTCACAATTGGGCACGGACTATGGCAATTCAAAGTCATGCCGTTCGGGTTGTGTAACAGCCCGGCCACCTTCGAACGACTAATGGAACGTGTGTTAGAGTGAATACCATGAAGCAAATGCGTGGTCTATTTTGATGACCTGTTGGTCCATGCAAAGACGTTCGCGGAGGTGGTTGAAAACCTGCAAAAAGTGCTGGGGGCGATTCAAGCGGCAGGATTAAAGCTAAACCCCAAAAAGTGTGCTTTTTTCTGCCAGCAAGTAGCCTTCTTGGGGCATGTGGTTAGCGGCGAAAGGGTAGCAACGGACCCAGGAAAAGTAGCGGCGGTGCGCGACAGCATGAAAGTGGTAAGGAGCTTTTTTGGGCTCGCCTCATATTATAGGCGCTTTGTGCGGGGGTTCACGGCGGGCCACTTCGCGTCACTAAAACACTAGCATGGCTGAGAGCGACACAGCGACTAGGGTCGCAATCTCAAGGCGCAGCTGATGACCGAGGTGTGTGCAAGGTTGGGGATCCGGAAAACCCGGACGACCCCATTACATCCGCAGAGCGACGGATTGGTTGAGCGCTTCAACCACACCTTGGCCACCCAGCTGGCGATCCTGGTCGCCGATCACCAGTGCAACTGGGACCGCCATTTACCACTGGTGCTGTGGGCATACAGGACGGCCGTGCAGGACAGCACACAGTGCACCCCAGCATCGCTCATGTTCGGCCGGGAGCTGCGGACCCCAGTGGACCTGGTGTTCGGGCCCCCCCCAGAACCTGAACTTGTTGGACCGCCCGGGCTGGACGATGCTCAGCGGTTGCGGGGGCGGCTCCGGGTGGTCCACGCTCTGGCGCGAGAGAACCAAGGGAGGGCCACGGTCAAACAAAAACGTGCTTATGACTTGCGAAGCCGCGGACGGGACTTCCAAGCCGAGGAGCGCGTCTGGGTCTACTGCCCCTCCCGGAAAAAGGGGCGGAGTCCCAATTTGGACTCGCACTGGTGCGGGCCGGGACTGGTTTTGCAGCGTGTCGGTGAGGTGGTATATCGAGTGCGGGTGGGTGGACGCAGAAAGGCGGTGGTCGTTCACCGCGACCGTCTCGCGCCATACCACCCCAAGGACTGTGGGGAACCGGACGGTGGTGAAAAGGACTGTGGGGAACCGGACTGTGGGGAGGGCTCTGGGGATGCGGACGGTCTGAATGCCCCAGGGTCTCCCAGTGCCCCAGGAAGGACTCAGAGACAGCGCAGGCCTCCTGCTCGCCTGAAAGACTTTGAGGTAGGGTTAGTAGTGGCCGAGGATGGCTCACGACTTGTCGGGGGGCTGTGTGGTGAGCAGGAGGTCCACATGAACTGTGTGGGGGGTCTGTGTGGGTTAGAGGGTAGCTTGGGGTTAATTGGGGGGTGATGAGCAGCACCTGCTCATCACCATGGCAACTGGCGGGTTTTCTGGGGTGGTATATAAGGGAGGGGTGGTGCTTAGCACGGGGTTTGGTGTTCTGCAGAGCTGGAGAGAGGTGCTCTGTTTGTGCGTGCTTACTGCCATTGAAAATAAAGCAAAGAGAAATGGATTCCTCTGTCCACGTGTCGTTTGACTCTGACGCTCGTCACAATATTTTGAAATCTGTGAGGGATCTGGCTACATTAGGAAAACAAAAATTTACTTACTAGTCCCTATTAGCATTCATTCATTGTGAAGAATATGGAGATTATGGATGTGCATCTGAAAGATGTTTACAGTCTTGAACAAAGCAGAAATCTACTCATCAGCACATACAATTGTGTTATCACAAATAGGTTGCTGATGTAGTTTTGTGTGTGTGTGTGTGTGTGTGTGTAGGGCCCCGTATGTGTCTTGGTGAAGGTCTGGCTCGCATGGAACTCTTCCTCATCTTGGTCACCCTGCTGCATCGGTTCCAGTTCTTCTGGCCTGAAGATACAGGAGAACCAGATTTCACTCCTGTTTATGGAATCACACTCACACCCAAACCCTACAGGTTGGTAGTCAAGCTGAGAGAACCAGCTAGAGAAATGTAGAACTTTGTGCCAAATAACTTTACAGGTACTGTTTGTACTATGTGGATGGAAAAAATCTCATTAAAGATGCTCTTTAAGCTGCATGGTCATGTGTAGTCATGACGCTAGACCCTTTAGGCGATTATACTGAAGACAGTTTTCACCAGTTTGCTGGTCTACCAGGTTAATCAGCCAAAGTAGGTTTTTTTGTGTTAATATGAAGTTATTTTTTTTTTTTTTTGTATTTAAATTTTAAACCTTTCTTTCAATTTATTTCTTTTCATGCTAATGGTGTGCTTTTTCTTAAACCTGTCTGTTTAGGTAATCTTGTGATATGTAAGCCTGTGAAGCATTAACATTTAATAATAATAATTAAAGGAATTAATAATAAATCGTACACTGTGATGATTAAAGATTTATACATGGATTTTGTTTGTGTGGAAGATGCTAAAGCAGGTAGATTTGGTATCTAGGTATTAAAAGTTTGTGTGTTCTCTGATTAATTTATGTTAGCTTACAACACTTTTGGCCCTTGATTATATAGTTTTTGAACATGCTGCTGTTTTTCTTCCATTTCTGCATGCTGTCTTCCAACATTGAGTTAATAGCTTGAAAGCTAATAGTATTAAAGTTGGCTAATTTAAAAGTATCTTGTGCTGAACCTGACAGTCACAGTAGGACTGGCTAATAACCAAATTAATTTTAAATGATTTGAGGACTTTTTCATTGACTGTAATACTATGAGTCACAGATCAGGTCTCAAGCTAGGTAAGAGACTTTGAATGTCTGTTTTGTAAAGTGAAATTTTTAATCAATGCCAAATACAAAGCCAATAGTTTATAAAATGTGTGATTTCCTGAAATCCACAGTAAAAGGTGTCCCACAACATAAAAAACCCAAAAGAGCTCAAAGAAGAACAACCCCAGGAAGCCTATTGATACTGTCATAATTTTTCTTTTTGTTGTAATATTTTTCCATTTTAATTGTTAAATTGCACTAAAGTTTGACCTGTGTTAACATTTAATCTAATTTTGATAAGAAAAATTGTCCCAGGATTTTTGATTGCTCATTTTAATCATTGTGGATATAAAATGTAATAAAATAACAAAGAGGAGAGTCGTCCTGTATGTATATCTCAAAAGAAGAATGACTGATCCTGTTCATGAAATTTCATTTTAGAAGTTCAGTTTGTCAAAAGCACTGGCAAAGTCCTGTGGCACCAAAAAGATTCTATCGGTGATATGGAATGATTTGGAATTTGTTATATTAAAAGAAACCTTTAAACTGGAAGCGGAGTACATTTTTAAATGCTTGGGTCTGAATCACTTTTTCTGTGCTGTTGTTCAATATAACATACTATATGTGCCTTTATGTGAATCCATACTGGAATGCTTATTCAAACTATGGTGCATTAACCCAAGACAATGATTAAATATATTTTGAATTCAATCTTGCTTATTATGTAATACTATCTGAAAAGGAAAGATTTCACTGTGTCATTATTTATTTAACAAAATGAAGCCAAAATGGAGAAGCCGGGAATGAAAACCTGAATACACCCCATGAGTCAATAACTAGTAGAACAATCCTTAGCAGCAATAGCTTGTGCTCTTTGTGACTTTATCAGTCTCTTACATTGTTGTAGAGGTATTATGGCCCACTCTTTACAATGTTGCTTCAGTTCATTGAGGTTTGCAGCCATTTATTGTTGCACAGCTCTTTTCCACAGCATTTCAGATCTGAATTTCGCCATTGCAACAACTTTTCTGTTTTAGGCATTTGTGGATTAACTGTAGTGCTTGGGATCAGTGTCTTGTTCCATGACCAGTTTCAATTGAACAAATGACCTGACATTTGACATTAGAGTACTTTGGTCTACAGAGGAGTTTGTGGTCAACTAAATAACTGCAAGATGCCCATGTCCCGTGGCAGCAAAATAGGTCTGAATCACCCCCCCTCCACCAGTGTGCTTGAAGTGTTTTTGCTGCTATGATGGGTTTTTGTTTTTACCAAACGTAGCGCTGTGCATTATGTCCAAAGATCTTCACTCCACCAAAAGTTCCAGAAGATTTGTGATTTGCTTAAATGCTACTTTGCAAATTTGCTCTCATGTGGTTCATAGAGAGAAGAATGTTTCTCTTGGCAACACTTCCAGAAGAATTTCACATGATTACTGAGCCCTGTATAGTCTGGGATGTAGCTCTTGTATCTTTTATGATTTCTCTGAGCATTGCACGGTCTGACCTTGGGGGAGAATTTGCTGGGATGTCCACTCCTGGAAAGACTCGCAGCTGTTTTTAGTGTTTCTTTTTTGTGAATAATTTGTCTCATTATATAATGATGGACTTTCACGTGCCTCACTGGTAAAATAGGGTACTCATAGGTACTCCTGTTGGGGGTATAATGATACAAAAAAATCATAGTTTGGTTCAATAGACAATTCAGGGCTCAAGGTTCGACATACTCATGATATTCAACGAAGTAGGACTTAAAACAATTCAATATTCTCACAACATTTAAAGTGAAATTAGAACAAAGAAAGACGATGACTGAATTCCGCTGTGAAACTAATGAATCTAGATCTGTATGGTATGTGGGGGAGCATTTTTGCATTCCAATAACACAATGTATGAGGCATTTTATACAGATGAACTCCTGTACAGTCCTGGAAAGGCCAGCCTCTGCATACAGGACACGCCCTGAGAATTCTTTAAACCTGATTGCCAATGCTGTAAAGGGGATCTTCTATTGTTTTTTTCCCCCAAAATAGAACCTTCTTAGCATAAATATGTAAATAAAAAAGACATAGACAGAGTACTAGAGATTGGGATTATAGAGCGTAGCATTTTTTAGATGATAGTATTGTTGCCCACATTCACCAGGGTTTTCAATAGGGCAAAGTACAGATAAAGCTATATTTAGAGCAAACCTACTCCCTTAGTGACATAACACACACTCTGGTTCTATCACACTGTCATTCACACACCTGTAACATTACACAGGCAGAGACGTGAGGACCGGGTGGATTATCAGCAGCAAATGTAATAGGAAACTCTCCAGCTGTGGAACAGAGCAGAGTAAAGTTGAACAGCAGTCATCATGCTGGGCTCCTTGGTCCTGATTTGGATTTTCATCTGCCTCCTCTTCCTCTTCATCCGGACTCAGAGGCCCAAGAACTTTCCTCCTGGACCCCGAGCTCTGCCTCTATTCGGGAACGTGTTTCAGCTGAACATCAGCAACCCCCTGAAAGACTTTGAGAAGGTACAGTACCATGTTCTCTTAATGCTAGTCGAGGCACAATTTTAGAATTTGCATAACTTTATTTATAAAAGCTGTTAACCCTCCTGTTATGTTCACTTCTCAGGAACACCAATAATGTTCCCGGGTCAATTTGACCCGGGGCATGTTTAATTATCCAAAAGTTTCAGAAACCAAAAAATCGCAATAAACATTGGTAATA